>JARHVA010000482.1:3805000-3907500 GCA_037957365.1 Torreya grandis | reverse complement strand
CATGAGTTAATTACACCTATCACAATCTTGTATCATGGGGTAAATTGAATACTCATAGTTAAAATAAATAATCAAATTTCATGAGTTAGTTGATTTATGGTTAATGGATTATTTACTTATAATTAGTACATGATTTAATTTATTATGATATTGCACTAGTCTACTCTTGAACCTCTTTATTTATATTGTACATGTAGTTCATGTTAGATGTAGATTAGTATCAAATGTACATATTATAATTATAATAGTAGGATACATTTGGATAAAAGCATATAATGAATTTTTTATTCTTCTATATTAATACACATATCTGATATGGAGTTAATTAAATTCTTGATTGATGGTTACTTGTATTTTTCACTATGCATAATATTTTATGGTTATGCTTTTGAATCTTCAATTTTAAACTATGTTTGGATAACATCAGGTACATATATGAGTATGTCAATGGGTAACTCATATATGTACCCTTTGTTGTCATTATATCATGATTCAGTAGCATAGAGTACTATGTGAGTGAAAATGACATAGATTATTAAATCTCAATTCTATAATGAAAACTTTGACCAAAGTAATATTATAGATGAGACATTGTCATTTCATTTTAGTTTTAGTTTACATGTATTGATGATATCATTTATATCGAGGAATAAATTACATGTTATCTTTCATTGTTACATGTAATAGTGTTAGTGAACACACCAGTTTGGGTTGTTTCTTGATATCCATATTATTCTTAGATACCCCTCTATAAAGAATAGGGCCACTCCTAGAAGGGAGGTGTGTAGGAGACCATTGGTCTATGGTTGGAGGTAAAGCACTCAGATGATGATCTCTCTCTATCAGTTGATTCAAATACATTAAAGTACACTCAATATTTGTGATGGATCATGGAACTACTTTATATAGCTCATTCCATACTTATGTACTTATTGATATGTATATTTGACATGGTACGTTACTGTAATTTATTATAAATGTATATTCAACACATCAATAGTTATGTGTTTATATAATATTCTAAAAATGTAAACAATAATGGTTATAAACTCAATTAATATTGATTTATGAATTTTATCAATTGTGTAATACTTATTTCATTATTTTTGTATATGATAGATAGTTTCTCAGCTTATAAACTCATTTACTTCTAAAATACTAAATGATTTTTTTTCTAGTGTGCTAATTGACTATAGCATATTATGCTTGAAAATCATTTATTTTTCAAGTTTTAAATGGATTTTTGTAATTAATCTTGTTAGAAATGTTTTAAATTAATAAGATTGTATTTGTTAGTTAACCGAGTGGGGTGTAATATTATGGTGTTTATCATTTAGATCTCAGACCTAATGAGTCTACTAATGTCAATTTGATTCTCTTAATTTATATAAAAGAGAATGGTGTGAGGTAGATTGGTTGGTGAGGTTCCTTCTAATGTGAGCCCTCAGGATGATTCTTGTTAGCTAGCATTAGAACAAGCTACCAAATTTGATCAAATTCTCATTTTCATTAATAATACATGAGTTTGTATATTAGCTCTTTAATGAGAGGTTTATGGCCTAGAAGATCAAATTGATCAAGAGGTACCTTAAGAACACCCTACTGAATAGGAAGTTCCTTAAGAGCAAAGGCAAGAGAAAGTGCACGAGGATGTTAAAGCTCAAGTAGCTACATAATTATCATGGGACATGAAGAAGGTAAATCCACCCAAATTTGATGGCATGGTTTTGGGTGATTGATTTTAATCTTGGATCGTAGATATGGAAAAGTACTTTGAGATTCATAAATTTTTTGAGGTAGCTACGGCTATGTGGGGAGCTTATCAATTAGCTATTGAAGTAACATCTTGGTGGGTTAATGAAAAACTCAAAATGAATCTATATTTTATTATCACCACATGGGAGCAATTTATGACTCTTTCCAGAGCATGATGGTTACGTCAACATTATTTTGACCAAAAGTTGACATATTTTAAGAACTTGAGGCAAGGATATTCTTTATTGAATGAGTACTGATAGAATTTTAATAAGCTCTTGAATTATGTTCCATAGTACTAAAAGTATGAACATTTCTATATTAAAAATTCCATTATGGTCATAAAACCACAAATTGGATGTGAAGTGGGTGTGCATTGACTATCCAATATAGATCAAGTGTTTGAAACAGCTATAAAATAGGAATAAAATTTGAAATCACTGGTAGAGATCAGAGAGAAGTATTAAAAAAAATTAGTTCTAAGATACCTTTCAATAAGAAAAACTAAAAACTAAATGGAAATTCCAAGAAATATGAAATTAGGAGGAAATTTCAAAAGGGTTTAATGGTGTAAATCAATCTAAGAGGAAGGGACCTCTAAGAGGATGATTTACTTGTAGAGGAGATCATTATACCAAATATGGTCTTTATTGGAAGCTAGATGAAAATAAAAACACAACCTCTTCTTCACAGCAAGGAACCTTCTAACAACGTATCCATGTAACAATGGATAATTGACGGGTTGAATTCTAAGCTTCACCCATCGAAGTATGGGTATGTGTACAAAGTTGGGAGATAATTCTATGGACATTTTAGGTAACACGATCACGTTATTAAATAACATGATCATATTATTTAATTAACACGATCATGTTATTAAAATTATGGTTCAGTAATTACCAAGCCATAATGCATACACATTATTGAGAAAATAATAACACACACATTATTGTAAATTTAAAAAATGCATATGCATTGTATAACATGTGCACGTTGTATAACATGTATGTGTTGTATAACATGTACATGTTTTATAGTTTATATGTGTTATGTAGTATACTATATAACATGTATGCATTATCTAACATGTACATGTTGCTTTGTTGTAAGTCCAAAACCAACTCCATAGCATTTAGGAGTTACACATGAATCCAACTTTATCCATAAGCTTATATTTACTACTCTAAATGTTAAGTATAAGAATTCTTATACTTTAAATTTATTTTAGTAAATATAATAAATTAAGGTCACTCAACATCTGATAAAGTTGGTCTCATAGTTACACACTTTATGATGTGGAAAATAGTTTTTCAAAATCTAATCAGGTCAGTACTTAGGCATTTTCAGGGTCTAAATATTAAACTTAGGGATTTTAGGACATAAATTTTGTAATTGATATCTATTTTTGGTAAACACATAGAATTTTTTTTAGGTTATTATGCCTTTCAGAGTGATTCTTAGCATTTTTAGGAGTCTTAGGTTTGTCCAAGCTGAATATTGCAAACCACCCACTTTGAAATTGATGTAAAGTGGTGTGATTTGGTTATCATAGGTCAGGTTTATGACCTACACACATCACACAATCACTTTGTGTTAATTTAACTTATTCATCATCCTTTCCTCATCCTTGATCAGTTATTATTCATGCATCATCACCCCTAATCACTCTCTCATCATTCTTTATTGTCCCTAATCACTCTATCATTGACCCTTATTATCCTTAATCATCTTTAATCATTCCTTGCTAATCCCTAATTACTCCCTCATTGACCCTCATAATGCCTCATCATCACCTAATAACTCACTCCTTGTCCCTCCTCATCCCTCATCATCTTTAATCACTCCCTCATTAGCTCTCACCATCCCTCATCATCCCTAATCACTCCCTCATTGGCCATTACCATCCTTAATCACTGCTTCATCACCCCTAATCACTCCCTCCTCATCCCTCATCATCTCTAATCACTCCCTTATTTATCCTCACCATTCCTCATCATTTATAATCACTCCCTCATTACCCCTCACCATCCCTCATGATACAAAGCCCTATTTCATACTTTGCTTATCCAAGCTCTTTGCCAATATCCACATAACTTTCATTTTATATTTTATTACTTGATCTCTATCTTTAGACACTTCACACATTATAAATTCAAATATACATTTTATTCATTTCATTTATTCTCCACCATTATTCAAATAGTCTTACTAAACTCTTCATTCTATTCTCGTTATTCAATGCATTCAATCTCTCTTACTTTGATACTATCACCCTTACTAGTATTTACATTTTATAACTTTGATAAAATCTTATCTATTTTTCCTTATGATTTAATAGGGATCTAACAAAATTTATTCCACTCCTTTTAGTTCTATCTAACTTCTTCTCAACCCTACTTAACTTCTCAACACAATCCTCATATCATACACTACCACTTACTCTATAATAGACTCTTCTTGTACGGACTCAAATCAACCTCATTTATGGATAAATTATAATATATCCCATTTATTCACAAAGTAACATGATTTTTTTCAAATATTTGATAACTTATTTTGGTTCTTTCTACTCTCAGATTAGGTCTTTAGGTTTACTTCTAACCTGTCTACCACACAGTCCTCCCCCATCCGTACTTATCCAAACTTACACAACTGAAAAACACTATATTTATATTTTTGCATGTTTAAATAAAACTTTTCAATAACTTTATTTAGTTATTGATAGTTACAACTCCTAAAAACTCACTTTGAATGTAGAAACCCTAATATAAGGTTTGGACTGGTTTCACAGACCTGAGAAGGGTCAAAATGAGATTTCAATATTCCAAAGGTGTTTCTAATGACTTTAACAGTTGGATGATGTCTTAATTAACCCTATGCACATTTTATAGGTGTTATATTTCCTTTTTTAAGTTACATTATATTTACTTAACCAAATTTGAATAGATTATGTACTCACTCACATGGCTCTAGTAATCTAAGAAGAGGTTATTTGTTCTAATTCATTCCAAAAAGGGGTTTAAATCAATGTTAAGGTAAAAAATCCTATAAAAAATGTTTACACACTTTAAAAAATCAATTCCTTCCATCTATAACACTCAATTTATAATTTTCATGAGATACCACTTTGATTGTGTTAAGTTTCTTGGTGACTGCAGGCCTGTGTTAGTTTTCCTTGTGCTCATCCAAATATATGAAATCTACTTGAAATAATATAAGACTTCATTATCATATGATAATAAAATCACTAACATATACATTTTAATTTTCACTCCAATACATGTATATAACTTTTCACACAGATGTATACTCAAAAATTTTGCTCATAAAAGATAGGGTTGTGTTGTTTAACTTAGAATGTCCTTAGCATAATAATAGAATACAAAGTTTAAATATTATTAAGGAATTGTTATTTCAAGTTTATAATTTATCATACATTCCAATATCCCACCTAATATAATCTCCTCTTCCCCAAGACTCTGCCCTTCACTTAGATTTTAATTCATAGTTTGTAAAATCACAGGGTATATAGTTTGTAATATGAACATTCAAAAGATTTGAAACTTAAATGATAAATTATATAATCACCATCAAATAAAAGGTATTTAAAACTTAAAAATCACAAAAATAACACAAATAAATTGTTACTAATCATGTTTCATGATTATACACATTGTCAACTATGTTTAAACATATTCAAGAAGATGCAGGGTTTGTTTGCTTTCTTATCTAAAAATAATCAAAACTTGTATTTATTCACTTGTTTGGGCTTATTTACATACATAATTTTGAATCCTACCCCCTCCAACTCTCTTGAATCTGACTTTGAATACAAAATAAGACATGGACAAAACTCTTATTACCAAATAACCATCAACTAAATTCTAACTTCTTTTATATGTTAGAAGTGTCCTCAAATTACTCAACTACTAACATATTTCTCAAATATGAGTTTAGTTATATGTGTTGTAACATTATAAAATACTATCTAAAGTCTAAACACACCAAATTCAACATTGGACTTCTTTAAATAAGATTGAAATCTCTATGAAAGGTCAAAAATTCAAATGAAAGATTTGACGAGAAAGTTCAATATGACTCTGATTCAAAATTGACACAAAAATATAAACTTATAAAGACTCTTGCATACTTATTATGACCTTTACCACCTTCTAAATACTCTAAACATGTAAACTATATCACTATTTATATTGGGTAGTGTTACTCGTACATCACATCATCATCCCTAATCACTGCTTCATCATCTCTAATCACTCATTCCTCATCCATCATCTCCCCTAATCAATCCCTCATTAATCCTAACCATAACTCATCATCCCTAATCACTCCCTCATTAACCTTCATCATCCCTATTGACTCCTTCATCATCTCTACTCAATTCTTCCTCATCCCTCCTCATCCTTAATCACTCCATCCAATTACTTGATGGTGGTATTTTGTTAGAGTTTTAAAATGTTAGGAGATATAAGTGGAGAGTTGAATGCTAAAATAAAATAGAAGATATAATTATCAAAATGATGTGGAGGCAAATTTGAAACACAAATATTTAACATCTATGAAAAAATATGGGCCTATTAGAAATAATGTAATTTAGAATTGAAAATACACCAAAAAAAGAGAAGAAAGTAAAACCACCATATCACCAAAAATAGGTAGTAAATACATGAGGTTCACCAAGCTATGCAATTTCCTAAAACCAATCAATTGATTTTCATATGAGGACATTTTATGATCCAAATGATTATATTTAAGGCCTTCTATTTTTATGTATATTGATTAAGTCATCATTCTAGAGAGTGGAAAATAATTTTCAAATGATTAGAACAAGTAGTCTAATATTGGAAAGTGGTGCTTAATTCATAACTTCAATATTCAATCCAATGAAGATTGTCACACTATGATCTCTCTACTTGCACATCTTGATAAGTGGGTATAAGTTATCTATCACTATAAAAAATTAAGTAGATAAAAGGTTATGAACCCAATGATATGTTTGGTACTAATAATATCTCTACTTCCCCCAACAAGAAATTATATGAATTAAAAATATTTTGTCATTAACAAATGTAGATTAATGGTGAGACAACACACTTCATCATTTCTAATGGAATTTAGAAGAATTTAATTTCTCCTAAATCATAGTTTCAAAAATTGAACTTGAAATTTATAAATCATCCATAACCATATGCTAGTGTATGGTCTAGTGTAGGCCTTGTGAAATGT
The DNA here is from genome assembly GCA_037957365.1 of Torreya grandis. Lineage (NCBI taxonomy): Eukaryota > Viridiplantae > Streptophyta > Pinopsida > Cupressales > Taxaceae > Torreya > Torreya grandis. Next base: position 3,900,501 of record JARHVA010000482.1, on the reverse strand, counting down.
ATCACCTAGTAGTGTCACTTGGTGTACAAAATCAAACTTTTTAAATATGAAATCCTTTATGAAATCTCACCATTATAGGTGTGTGATGTTTTACATGTGATCAACCATGTATTTACCATTGACATGTAGTCTATGAAGTAAATCTTTGAAACTTTATGATAGATTGTCTAGATATGAAATACCATATATCATAGTTAGTTCATAAGCTTTCAGTCATTAGTGTTAGGAAGTACAAGAATATTGTCAGTTCTAGTAAGAAGTATACTCTCAATGGTAAGAATTAAATTTTTAATGACATCCTTATGTCACCATATCATAGTATGGTTTATCTAACAATAGTAAAGACAAAATAATTGAACCATAAACTAAATGACAATAAAATAATACTATTGATTTGATCCCTTAACTACCTCTACCTAAAACCTCTTTATAAAACATATCATTTATAGAGAATGAATAGATCAAGTGGTAGATCCATGAAATCATGGATAGTGGACCCATCATGCCCAAATCATTGCCTTGCAAAAACCCAATTATGTTTGTGCCAAAGTTGTGAATAAATTTAAAAAATATTAACAAGATTAATGTGAAGAACTATTATACTCATTCAAATATTAAGGCATTCACTACCATATCCACGGTGTAGAAGTCTTTTCAAAAATTAATCTTAATTTTGGGTATCGTCATATTCATGTTAAACCTTTAGACATTTGGAATATAGTCTCAAAAACAAAGGAAGGATTGATTGACTAGTTGACTATGCCTTTTATGTTAACTCATATAACTAATTCATTCATTTCAAGATGTTTAACGACATCCTCAGGCCATTTACCTATGCCATTTTTTAAATCTACCTTGATGACATATTAATCTTTAGAGAACATGGGATGAATATCAACACCATTTTGAACTAGTGTTTCACATTTCATAGAAACATATTTTTGTGATAACATGAATAAATGTTCATTTTTCATGCAAGAAAAAATATTTGGGACACATTACACACACAAGGAGTGCATGTGTGAACCTAACCAAGATTCAAGTTATACAGGAATGGGAAACACTAAATAACTTTTCATATGATTGAAATCTTCTCAAAATTAGAAAACTATACAATCTATTTGTGTTTAATTTTTATCTTTTGAACCAAACTACCAAAGGTGGAACTGAATAAAGTTTCATTTAGTCAGTACACAACAAAGATAATTTTATTAACTAAAATTTAGACTCTATTTTGTGTTAATACTTATGTTACTTGAATATATATATATATATATATATATATATATATATATATATATATATATATATATATATATATATATATATATATATATATATATATATATATATATATATATTTGAAAAATAATCCAATTCATTTCGTAATAAAATTGACTATCACAAATGGGTATTAAAAACATAAGTCCTAAAAAAAGATAATTTCTATTATAATGGATTAAACAACATATGATTGGAATCAAAGATATTTTTAGAGTATATACTTATGTCAGATGATGAGGGAGAGATTAGGGATGGTGAGGGATGGTAAGGGTCAATTATGGAGTGATGAAGGATGCTGAGGGTCAATGAGGGAGTGATTAGTGCTGATGAGGGATGAAGAAAGATTGATTAGGTATCTTGAGGGATGAGAGGTGAGTGATTAAGGATGATGAGGGATGGTGATAATCAATTAATGAGTGATTAGGGATGATAAGCCTGAGTGATTAGAGATGATGAAAGATAACTAAGGTCAATGAAGGAGTGATTAGGGATGAGGAGGGATGAGGAGGGAGTGAGTAGGGATGAGGACATGATTAGGTATGATAAGGGATGAGGAAATAATGATTAGAAATGATGAAGGATGAGGAGGGAGTGATTAGGGATGATGAGGGATAATGAGGGTCAATGGAGGAGTGATTATGGATGATAATGGAGTGATTAGAGATGACTAGGGATAGTGAGGGTTAATGAAGGAGTGATTAGGGATAATAAGGATTGATGAGAGAATGATTAGGGGTATTGATGGATGAGTATGAAGTGATCAAAGATGAGGAAGGGGAGATGATTAAGTGAAATTAATATGTAAAGTGGTTGTTTGATATGTGCAATTCATTAATATGACCTATGCTACCCCAATAACAACACTTTGCATTAATTTCAAAGTGAGAGGTTTGAACACATCAATTTTGACAAACCTAAGACTCCTAGAAATGTTAAGAATCAATCTAGAAGGCACAAAAACCTAAGAAATGACTAAATGTTTACCAAAAATGGATATCAATTACAAACGTTATGTCCTAAAATCCCTAGGTTTAATACTTAGACCTTAACAATGCCTAAGTACTGACCTGATTAAATTTTTAAAAGTTATTTTCCACATCGTGAGTCATGTAACTGTGAGATCAATTATATTAGATGCTAAGTGACCCTAATGTTTTATATTTATTAAAATAAATTTAAAGTATAACAATGATTAATTAACATTTAGAGTAGTAAATATAAGTTTATGGTTAAAGTTGGATTCACGTGTAACTCCCAAATGCTCATAGAGTTGGTTTTGGACTTATAACAAAGCAACGTATATGCATTATATAAAACAGACATGATATATAGTATATTATATAATGAATATGCATTATGTAACATGTATGCATTATATAGTGCATATGCATTATTTGAATTTAAATTAAAAACTGAGCCTTTAGGCTCAAAAATGGTTTGGATTTCTGAGCCAAAGGCTTGGGACTGTGCATCTATAGCCAAGACTGAGAGTTTTAGGAAAAACCAAAATAATTCAAATTCAATCACCAAATATGCTATGGATTTCATCATCAAAATTTAAAAAATTATTACTATTACGATGAGCATGTTATCCTCACTCTACATGTATGATTTTTATAATTTTTGGGATATTTTAAGGGTTCAAAATATATTTATTTCTAACATATTTTTTAGGATACTACATGCCTCACCCATACATGCATGTTCATGTATATAGAATTTGTTTTTCGTTAATCTAAGTGCAAAATAAATTATATGGTAACAATCTAGGCCTAATTCTACACACATTCAAAAAAAGAATCATTTTTTTTAGGTACTTAGGGTGGGTCACATGGATGGTTATCCATTTTTTAATCAGTTTTTAGGATATAATAAAAAAAATCATCAAAAAGTATTAAAAAGGTTTGTAACACACTAGAAGATCTTATCTAAATATTCACCAAAGGGTTTATAAAAATATTTAACGATGTTTTAAAAATGGTGGGTCGCACAAAATGATACAATTCTAATTTTCATAAAATAATAGGAGGTCCTCTTCAAATTTTAGATGTTTGACCTATTTATACTTAACCATTTTTCAAAAAAAAATAGTTTTTAGAAACTAGACTCAAAATTCTATAATTTATGTTTTTATACCATCTTCAAAATTTGAGTGTAGCAATCTATAATTATCTATAGAAATTCATATTTCTCAAATTTTATAAAAATCATGTCCATGGGTAGGTTGTTTTATATCCCCCAAGTTGGTGTATTTACCCATATCAGGTACTCTTTTTGATCATCAAATTAATATTTTGATTGATACTTGAGCTACTCAATGCTTTATCTCTCCTAGAATGTTGAGTAAATTATCTAGGAAAGTTAGTTTTATATAAAATGTATGGTTAGTACAGTATAGAAATGAGTCTAAAGTCAAGGTTGATAGATGTCTCATGGAAGCTGAATTATAGTTTCAAGAATTCAACATGGTTTTGGATCTTTATGTAGCACCACTAGGGTCATATGATGTGATCCTAGGATTGAATTAGCTTTCTAGGCATTAATCCAAAGTTTATTTCTTCCTTAAAAAGGTTGAATGACTAGAAGATTTGGGAAACCAAACCCAAATCCAAGTTAGAGGAAGTTAAATTTTAGAAAAAAATATGCCATTTAGTTAAAGAGGGATCAACATAAGGGATGTCAATCATTCCTTGTCAAAATAGATGAAGTTGCTAAATTTAAGGAACCCAACTTAGAATATTATCCCCTTCTACAATAATTTTGAGATGTTTTTTCCAAAAGAGCTATTAGGGTTGCCTCCAAAAAGGGAATTTTATTTCACTATTGATATCATTCCAAGGTCATAAATGCAATCTAAATAAATTTAACAGATGATAATAACATAGCTAATAGAGTTCAAGGCATAAATTTAGGAGATGTTGGCCAAATGTTCGATTCAGCCAAGTGTTCCACCATGGGGTGAACCTATAGTTTTTATTAAGAAGAAAGATTAAACCCTTTGCTTATGCATTGATTACCATATGCTTAAAAAATTAATGATCAAGAACATATATCCATTACCTCACATTGATGATCTTTTCAATCAAATATGTGGTGTTATGATATTTTCTAAGATTAATCTTTGAGAAGGATACCATCAATTGAGAATTTGAGATGATGATATTCCAAAAATAGCTTGTATAACTCATTATGAACATTATGAGTTCATAATTCTACCTTTTGGGTTAATAAATGTATCAACAACATTCATGAGTCTCATGAACATTGTGTTTAGGGATTATCTGAATCAATTTGTATTTGTATTTTTGGATGACATCCTCATCTATTCCAATAATGAGAAAGATCATTTTGAGCACTTGTAGTTAGTTTTGCAATGGTTTTGAAAACACAAGCTTTATGGGAAGTTATCTAAGTGTGATTTCTTTCAGAAGAGAGTAAAACACTTGGGACACATCCTCTCTATAGAGGTAATGTTAGTGGACCTAGCTAATATTAGGACCATCATAGATTGTCCAACACCTAAAAATATGCATGAGGTGCATAGTTTCATGGGTTTAGTAGGGTACTAAAAGAAGTTTTTACTAAATTTTTCAAAAATTTCTAACCCAATCACCTCACTTTAGTGGAAGGAACAACATTTTATATGGTCAAAAAAGTGCAAAGAAGCCTTTCAGGTCATGAAACAAATGCTTACTCCTGCACTAGTATTGTAGATCCCTTATGTGAATGGTCATTTCTTGGGGATAATAGATGCTTCAAGGGATGGCTAAGAATGAGTGATCAAGCATGATGGATTAGCTATGGCCTATGAATATAGGAAATTAAAGTGTTATGAGGTAAATTATGCTCCTCATGATCTAGAATTAGATGTTATAGTACATGCCTTGTAAGTATGGAGACATTAATTTTTGGTTACTCCTTTTGAGCTTAAGACTTAGAATTTAGGTTTTAAGCATATTTTCACTCAATCCAACCTTAATGCTTATCAAAGGTGGTGGTTATAGTTTATTTTAGATTATTATTTTAATATAAACTACATTAAAGGTAAAGATAATTGAGTTGAAAATGTCTTTAGCCATAAAATGTACATTGTAGCTTTGGCTATAATTAGGATCACCGTCAAAGATCAGGTAGTGAAATTATCACCTGGTGATGATTTTTATGATCAAATTAAGAAAACTTGGGTTGAAAACTAGTAAGATCATAGATATCAAGGTTTTAAGTTTGAGAATGATGGGATTTTAAGGTATAATGACAAGATTTATGTTCTTAATAAGGAGAATTTGAGGAACTTGTGCTAAATTAATTAAAAAATGTTTCAAAATTAAGGTCTCCCAGAGTAATTAAGATGGTAGCAGAGTTAAAACCCTTGTATTTATGAAAAGTAGTTAAGAAAGATGCAACTGATTACATCTCTAGATACTGAGAGTGTTAGTGAGTTAGTGTTGAATATGTACATCCAATTATGTTATCATACCCACATTCGGTACATGAATGGAAATGGTAGGTAATCAGTATGGATTTTGTCCAAGGTTTGCCTATGTCCATAAATTTTCATGATATGATCTTAGTGGTTGTGGATAAAATAAACAAGGTAGCTCATTTTATTCCTGGTAATATAACTGATGATGTTCCTATGGTTGCTAGGATATTTTTGAAATAAATTTACAAATTTCATGGATTTCCTAAATATATTATTTTAGATAAGGATCATAAGATGACTTCCACATTTTGTTAGAGTTTAAATTTAGCATTGGGAAATCAGTTGAATTTTAGTATAGCTTACTATGTAGAAACAAAGGGGCAAAGAAAAAGGATAAATTAGATCTTGGAGGATTTGTTGAGAATATATTTCATGGACCAAAAATACAAGTAGAAATAATACATACTTTTGGTTGAGTTTTCTTACAAAAAATCATACAACCATATATTAAAATCACTTCTTTTGAGGCATTATACGGTAGGAGATGCAAAACACCAATTAGTTGGGACAAGCTAGAAGATAGTCATTTTTGGACCAAACATGCTTGTTGAAATGGAAAAGAAAGTAAAATTAATAAGGTAGAGATTGGATAAATCTAATGACAGGAAAAAAATATACATTGATTTGAAAATAATAGTAAGGTAGTTCTCTGTTGGGAACAAAATTTTTCTACAGGTTAAAACCCAAAAAAGTGTGAAAAAGTTTGGTAAATCAGCAAAGCTATCACCTAGATATGTGGGAACTTTTGAGGTCCTAGAGTTAATCATTCATGTAGTATATATGTTTGCATTGCTACCAATTATGTCTGACTGTCATCTCCCTATAGATAATTTTACCCACCTTTTACTTTTTATAAAGTTCTTTTACCATATGCAAGATGGGATCATTTCATCTATTTCTCTCTCTTTCCCTTTCTCTTTCACAACCTTTTGTAGATATGAAAAATAATTTCAGAAGTCTCTAACATCTTATAGAATATCAAAACTCTCATTTGGGTCATTTTATAGATTGGTTATTTTTTACAAAAGTAGAAATGTTGGTGAGAGCTATTGAATGAGTACATTATTTATCGCAAAAGTATCTTAATTTTTTTTGTGTCATTTGGAGAGCTTCTAGTAATGTGTATTAAGGTTTTGCACAATTATGAAGGTCATGGCATCATGGGTTTTCTAACACATTTATTGGTTGTGACTTTCATGCGACTTATTTCATGCACAACTTGATTGGACACATATTATATGTGACTTGTTATAGGAAAGAGGCATTGTATTTAATTCCTTCAATCATGGAAATTTGCTAAGGATTAAGGTAGTATGTTGTGATCTATTAAGTTTTAATGTGCTATGGCACCTTAGAATTGTATTAGACATTTAATATTTATGGCACACTAAGGTGTTTAATTTTTTTTGTGGGTTATAGATCATTAATGTAATTTAGGTGGATTGTGTGTCTATATAAACATAAAACCTTCACTTGAAAAGGCATAACATGCTCTCTTTCTAGGCATGAGGGTTTAGAGAAAAAGACCTTGTGATAATGAGAGACAAAGGTTCTAAGGATATCAAGGAAATGATTGAGTTGAGATCCTACTTCCTTGATAGTTTTGATGTGATCAGATGTTTTTTTGAAGAAAAGAAGAACAAAGAATTATTTTGAAACTTTATCTCCAATCTTGAACCATTGCATCCTTGCATGAATTTGAACTCTCCTAACTTGTTGATGTTATTTAATTTTGAGCATATGCCTTTACATGGAAGCTTAAAATTTTAACCCCTCATTGAAATGAGATAGCCCTAAATCTTATGAAATTTAGATGAATTCACGGTATGAAGCCTCATGAGCATTATGATGTAAAAAAGATACTCAACCAAATATGCAAAGAAATGCAATTTTCCTTATGACATTTTCCTACCACAATCAATCTAGGAGTTCCTTCAATGTAGGAGGCCCCAAACCAATGTCTGACAATGCACCTCTTTGTCTATGAAGGATAAAGATGGATAATATTAAGATAAAATTATGTCTTGGAAATCCTCGAGGTGAGGCATTCAATTTCAAACTTAATAAGAAGGTGATATGAAAGAAACATAAATTGAATGATAGTTTAAGGGTGGTCAAAATTATAGGTAATGAAAAAAGTGTTTTACCTAGTTAGCATGGCTCTATCAAGTCATTTTGCAACCCGATCATCACCCTACTAGAGATTAGTCCACATGATATGGTGGTTGGGGTAGAAGAGCACAAATTTATTACATGTGTAAAACCATGATGGGGAGTAACCCCTCCTTATATTCATGGGATTCAATCATGTTGGCATCATGGACAGACTCAGCTAACCACCACCAAAATGCCACCCTTTTCACCACATTGTTTAGACACATAAATGTGTGCAATACCAAGAAGATGGGTGCTGAAATTAAAATGGGTCCATACAACCTAATGAGTAGGATCCTATCCCCAACTAATTATTTGAGGTGAAAGAGAGGGGGTAATTAAACTGAAAACTCCCCCACATCCCATCTCATTATTAGACATCTATTAGAAGGCACCCAACCATATTATTCTGATGGTGGAGGAGAGATAACAACTTTAAATTAAAACTTCTTACTAACAAATTATTTCATTTTCTCAAAAAATTGACATGTGTCCTAAACAATATACTTACAGGCCATGTCAGTGAGGCCACATTAATTCTATAAGTACACAATCATTGATCTACTTTAGTTAGCATGTTGATTTCCTCATTAATCTCTATTAAATAAAAAAAAGTTGTTATCCAAGTTGGATTGATGGTTTTCCTTCATTAAATCTCCAACTAAAAATCATGTCATTTTTCTTTAGCATGTTCACCACCTTCTGTAGGTGGCAAGTGGATGCGCATGGAAGTACACTTCCTTATGTTCAAGCACCAGTGGGTTAGAAGTCATACCTAAGTTAATCAACTCTTGATAAGGTTGTGATAATTGGGAGGCCATCAAATGGCTCTACACGATTGAAATCATGGCTATAGCTTGAGGGGTACAAAGTAACAGTGGTACAGTTGGCCAAGAGGTGGGAACCAACTACTTGGTTATCGTCAAAGGACCTCATGTGGGTTTGTTCATAGTGGATAGGGCCTTACTTGCCAAACGCGATTACTGATTGCTTTTTTCGTTGTAACTTGTAGTCCATTCATCTAAAGATGTCTAATCATTTTTATTTGCCTCATAAGAGGTTTTAGGAAGAGAAGCAGGGTTCGAGTTAGCCATAATCAGCCATTCACATATTTTATGGTTCGTTACTTGACAATGGAAACAAGTGTTTAGTAGGTTGATGTAGAGCACATGTTGTATGATCTTCTTATCACTAACTTTAATGTCAATAGTTTCCTTAAAATCCTTTGAGAAACGCAAATGCATTTTTGTGACTGGGCCACATAAAACTTTTCTTATTCGAACCCTATGAAACATCCTACATGCTTAAAAGTAAAGACAACAAGAAACGTGACTTGATTTTTTAATAAAGAAAATTAGATCGTTTGAACGAACACTCATACTTTATAAAGCCCAAGTGTGAAATCGCGGAAATGTACGAAGAATTTTCAGCGGTATATCTTTCATCTTATATATTCTTTTCCCATTCAATGAGATGTATAACCTTTAATAACCGCCTTCAAATTTTGTAAAGCGTTTTGATCTGCTCATTCCCCGTGAATTACAATATAACACGATTGGAGTGCGAATGGGCAGACACTTGGCAGTCGTTATTCTAATAATGTTGATGCAGTTCATAGTCCTATCCGACTGTCGTGAATTAATACTGGTAATCTACTAGTGTCTACGGCCTGTGCGCTTCACACTTTTGGCTGTTAATTACTGTTAAGCACGCTACCCACGGTTAACCACGTTACCGACGGTTAACCCCGGGCGGGAAAAAAAAAGGCGGGACTTCAAATTAGCCCCAAATATGACAGCGCGTGATGATGATCTAAGGGATTGGTTGGTTTGAGATTCGTTTGTTCGAGATTGGTTGGTTGGCAGGGCTCCTACTGTCCCCCAAAGTCCTCTAGGTTTGAGTTGATATCCACCAAAATGTTGTTTTCCTTGTGTATTGTTTTAGCAATAATTTGCATAACAGTTCATCCTTGTTTCAATATTTCCTACAATAATTCAATTTACTTTTAAAAATAATTTGGATTCTTGAATCTGTCATATTTCAGTTTATATCAATTTCATGGATTGGTACACAAACAATTTCATGTTCTTTTCCTCAGCGTCTCTGAGTGAATATTGGACGATTATAAATCCCAGTATCTGATATAGGAGAAGCCCCACAAATTAATCAGAAAAATCAAAATCTGTAATATCAGAGATTTGATACTAAATCACACATCCACACACCACAAAGAAACCCCATGAGCACGAATTCGATCATTAGATTATATCTGCCAAGCTTACAAAACAAAGAGATAAGCGAACATTGTGTCCTTCTGTCAAGTATGAGGGGTTGTTGAAGTAGATGAGTAGCCTCCTAAGATGCTCATTTGGTACACAAAAAATTTCATGTTCACGTGGAATTTCATTACCGTCAAAAATGTGAAAATAGCCTAACAATCATGTAAAACAACACCAAGTAAATCTTCTATCCTCCTTAAAATTTACATAATTAGGAATATTATACTTAAGACCATAATAAAATTACACACTTTGGGAACAATCAGTGAAATGTTAGTTGGAATATCTGTGGCAAAATGACTCGATTCTATTCCATGCCTCTTCTAATAAATCTAGGGGTGCTACAAATTATATCCTTATTAAAAAATTTATTCCAAGGATTGACCCTATAGATCCATCAAGATATATTTTCAGACGTAAATCGGCAAAATAGTGATCACAAAAACATACATTTAAAGTGCATATTAATAAAACAAATTATATATGCTATATTAAAAAAAGACAATCCAAATCACTTGGTAGCACCACTACTGATTCTTCCTTAACAAGAGTCAAGGCAAAATCCATATCATCTTTGTTACCTTTAAAGGCATAGAGGCATAGAAACCCATTCTTACTTTTTGATTTCTTTTTTTCATGGGCTAATGAAAATAAAAGTAACTATAAACTCGATAGCTCTACCCAATCCCATCATAACCATATTTCTATTATTCCATGTTTAATTCCATAAAATAAATCATCTAGAAAATATTCATTATCTACATATACATATTTTAGTTTGATGATTGAAGAAGACAACATAGTTTCATAATACTGATCTTCTTGATAAACCTTTGTATTATCATTTTTAGTTATTGAATTTAGTAATTTATAGTCAAGGAAGAATTGGGAAGCAATGATGGTCAAGTTATTTGTTTACTTTCTTCTTTTGTGTTGTTGTTATATATGGCATATGCACTAATTGAAGATTAATATCCACATGAATTAGATAAAGATGTTGGTAATTCTTCTTATATATGCTCATCCATTAGGATATTATCATCTAGAAATCCATTGCAAGTAGGAATTCCATCACTTGCTATTATGTTGGTAAATGTAACATATGCATTGGTTAAAGATAGATTTCCATATGATGTACAAAATGATGATGGGAATTATTTTTCTATATGCTCCATAATTAGAATATTTTCATCTTGACCTTCATTACAAGAAAAATTCCATCAATTGATACTACATTGGTATATGTGGTATAAACACCAGTTGAAACTAGATCTCCATGTGAGGTAAATAATGATGATGATGGGGATTCTTATAAATTCGAGGAAAATATTATCAATTCGATAATATTGAAAAATATGTCAAAAAATTTTAGTAAAAGGAATTTTTATTTTTATTTTAACTCTAGAACTTATTAATAAATTATATTTTTCATAAATAAATTTTACATTTTTAATTAATTATATTATTAATTAGTTAAATTTAATTTAACCTAATAAATGTTTAAAAAAATAAGACTAATCTAACACTACAATATTAAAATAAGATTATGCTCAACCTACACCCTATGTACCAAATCCACCATACATGCAAATTTGTAATGCATGTTAACCATCACTTCTACCATGCCACATGGAGGGAATAAGCAATAAACTTTCTATTCTAAGAATAACCTTCTTTCAATTCAATGTAAAACACCCCACCTCCCTAAGTTCCTACGCCCACTTTAACTCATGATTGCAAAGGAAATGGACATGCAAAGAAAGGGATCACTACCACATCACCGCCACATAATTAATAGTCCATAAACCATTAATGGAATAAAAATTGCATGAGTGAAATTATAAATGTGTGAAGATCAATGCTTAAGGGAGGGGGTGGTGGATCGAGAGAGCAGAAGAGAGGACATCGATTCTAAAGTTGGAGAAGTATCAATGCTTTGAATGAGTGGAATGACACCTGGAAGAGAGAGGTGGAACTCACACCTAGAAGGAAAAAGGGAGTGGGATCGACACCTGGAGTAGAACAATGTTTGAATAGGGCAATAGACTGACGCTTAAGGAAGAAAAGAGGAAAGAAGGAAATCGATGACGTTTGAGCAGAAGAGAAAGAAGATCAGTGCTTGTAGGGAGAGTAACAGTGGATCAACACCTTCTCCCTTACCTTCACACAATTTCCATTATCTTCACCTCCATAAACACTGCCAACATACTCTTATCTCAATTGTTTCAATTTAAGTGGAACCACGTTCCAATTTAGTCAAGGATTTCATCGAACAAGTAAATATAATATTTTATTTAAATTATAGGGTAAATATAATATTTTATTTCAATTGTAGGGTAAATATAATATTTTATATAATTTTAAGGTAAATATAATATTTTATTTAAATTATAAGAAAAATATAATGTATTTATTTTTATAAAACTAAAATAGAATGATTTTTGCATTACTAAAAAGAAAATGATACTGCTACTTGCTGTTAGGGAAAGTAAATGATTTTATAGCAAACAATAATGTAATAAATCAATCAGTTACTAAAGAGACATAACAATATGAGTCCATTTAATATTAGTTGATATATATAATTTTACATTATGTATCTATTTACAAACATTAATATGATCTCTATACCCGATTCAGTGAAAAAGTAGAATATAACATTAAATAAATGAGTTTTGTTTTATATGTACCTAGTTATAAATTTATGAAATACATTTGATCTAGTTTGTAAAGTTACATGTGTAAACCTAGATTTTGAGAATATTGATTAGATACATGAAATTACCATAAAGCAATCTAAGTTGTCATAAAACAATGTTCCAAGCAGATCCTTTGATTATTATTGAGCTTTGATGATGAATTTTATTATCATTAATAATAGTATGAAAATAAATATTCTTCATTCTAGGGTTGAACCCTCAATTTTAGAACCCTCCTTTCAAGCATATAAAGTATTTATTTAACATTAACATTCAAGTTCAAAATAACATTCTTAAACTCCATGTGTATAAGTTATTTTCTAGAAAAGGTCACCTAAGTAGACTAAAGATGTAATTATCTAAAATATCATTTTTGAAAATTGACATAAGGACTAAACTAGAAGATCATGTTACAAATTTATTTTCTACCTTCCTACTCAAGAATTTGCTTTTAAAATATGATGCATTAATTTATTTCAAGTATTCTTTAATTTTCAAATCTCAAACATAGACCAAGAATTTAAGGTTAAAAAAAATATGTAGCATTTGGTATTAAGTAGTGCCTCTAGCTCACATTTATGGGTAATACTGTCATGCTTGAGCTACTGCATCTATATCCTAACACACCTATAATAATGACATCTGAGCATCATCCCTATAAACCATCAGGGATAAATAAGGACCGTGTTGTGTCACTAAGACCAAGGGGTGGGATAATCCCTCTTGGTCAATAACACTAATTAAGATAAGAAAATAACTTTGACTACCTTAAATGATTTATACTTATGAACTTATGAAATAAAAATAAAGAAAGTATATTTCTTACTCAAAACTCAGTACTACCAAAAAAAAGCAATAAAAATTTAAATTGAGAATTTTAAACCAATTATTATCAAGAAACCAATAACCATATGGCTCTTAGAAAACAAAACCGTGGCAACAACAATTTTACATATTAATTTATCTAAAGCAAACATCAAAAACATTATTGATGTAAATAAAATCAGAAAGGAGATTTAGCTTGCAAATGTTAATTTGTATTTCTTGTTAGGATGTAGGGTTAGTTTAGTTTAGTTAAACAAGTATCTAGTTATTTAAAATGATATTTTTATGCTCTTATTTGGGTATCTATCATAGAGGAAATATCTAGGGAAATGGGCCCTAAAAATTGCTGCATACCTAGACCTACAGTTCACATAAAATATAGAATAGAAAATAGAACTACATGCATACTACATATTGATCCTGTTTAGAAGTAGGTATGTAGACAGTCTAGAAAGAGAAGGATGCTTCTAGTACATAGGTGATTGGGATGGCGTTGTGGTTATGCACTAAATAAGGTTAAATTTAAATGAAAAGGTAAGACCATTATAATAAGACCCTAGTTTAGATTAAAAACATTAAATATAATAACTCTATGATATATTTGAAAGGATCCCAGTTCAATCATCATAGTTCTGAGGTTTTAGGCCAAATTTTGATGTATAATGTAACCATATGTTATATGCTCCTATCACGATGACCTCAATGCTTATCTAGTGGAGATGAGCAGTGAACAATGAGTGACTCCAGATCCGATTGATCCTAATGAGTCAAGTCACTGGCTAGAGCACAACCTACTCATGTGTACATGCCTGACCTATTTGGAAAATGAATACCTAACCCATATGGTTAGATGCTTGCCCATTTGGAAAAGGAATTCCTAAGCCATATGGTTAGATGGTTGCTCGTTTGACAAAGAATATTTGATAGGATAAAGTATACACAAGTTATATTCATAGACAAACACTAATTAAATAAAAAAATCTATGTTTTAGGATAGGATATGGTCCCCAAAGTCACTACACTATTACATTGGTATATGAGGCTTATGCACCAATTGAAACTAGATATCTATATGAAGTATATAATTTTGATGTGTGTTCTTATTCTATATACCTATGCATTGGGATAATACCAACCTAACCTCCATTACTATTAGGAATTCCATCCCTTTTTGTTGCACTAGTAGGAATGACATGTATAACAACTAAAACTAGATCTCCTTATGGAGTAGATGAAGATAATAGATCTTATTTTTTATCCTCTAATAACATCATAAAAGCGGAAATACTAAACAAAATTCAATTAGAGAACACTCTTTCCTTGATAACATGAAAAATTATATATTGTTGTCTATATATTTTTCGAGGAAAAATTACTTAATAAACTTGATTATACAAGTATTATATTGTATTAAAAAACACATTTTATTTTTAAAACACTGACATACATTCATGAAAGATACTCACAAATTACGAATAATAAATATTAATTATGTTATATATTTTTGGGCTATGCCCTGTAAATAAAATTTTGACCTATTTAAAGTAGCAAGGATCTCCAATTATAAATTTCAATTGGTATACAGGCATAGAAACACATTTTCAACCTTTGGATGAAGGCCATAATTACCTCCACAAGAAGAATCATACAAATTTAAAATGTGTTCTTCTCCATGTGATCTTCTCTATTTGTACATTCAATTCATATTTTATTTTGAAGATCATGAATTGATTTACTTGTAAATTTAAATTTGTACCAAAACATTGAATTGTTTAAATTTGTGTTGTAGAAAAACTAAAACTATTTTGTTTTGTTTTGTCAATAATTGTTAAATATTAATTTATTTTTGGCAGTGTTGTTGGTCTTAATGTTTCTCTATATCACCTTAGCTATAATTTCATAATGGGTCTCTTACTAATATAAATGTAATATGATTTTTTTTTAAATATCACATTAGAAGAGTGATAAAATTAAGGATCATCAACTATACTTAGAGCTTATTACTCTAAATCCACTTGACTTTGATAACATTCAAAAATTAAATCATTTTGACTAAAACTTCAACATTGTAATATGAAAAAAGATGTGAAATTTATATATAAGGTTTTTTCCTTATTAGATGAAAAGTATTCAACTTTTATATATAACTTCTACTGAAACCAAGATTCTAAGAGTGTTATTATTAAAATGTTCACATTTGATGAGTTATTTCAAAGGTTGTTCTCTTCCTCAATATTTATTTTCAAATCACTTTGAAACAGATATAGGTCTCTTCCTCACTATAGGGATTATTCAACTCTTTACGTCTAAGTGGTGATTTATCCATTTATAAAACTCAACTTCTCTCTTCACACGACTAGGTTTGGTAGGCAGATCTTATATGATTAAATCATATTAGGTAGATTTGGATGGTTTGTTTAAATCATAGCATGTGGATTTGTTAATGGATATTGATATGATTAATTAGGTATTATTGGAAAGAATCATCGAGAATGATTAGTTTGTGAAGGCTTTCTTCCATCCTTTATTTTGATGAAGGATTTCTTCCACCCTTCCACAGTTTATATAGGCTAAAATGGCCTTGTGTCTAAAAACAATATTTTTATCCTTAGAGCTTCACCTACATTGTATAAACTTAAAAACATTTGGTAATCTAGAAATAAGATGGCTTGCAAGCTTGGATGATACCAAAATGGCAGCTCCTTTTAACTAGCTTGCAATTTACTCGTATATCTTTTCCATTTTTGGGTATAAGTGTAAAAGAAAAATATCCAACCTTAACCAAACATTTTGAAGGAAATGAGAGGCATGCTATAGCTCCATGTCAGTATGGAGGCCCATAAAATACTTGCAAAGTACTAGTGTTGAATGTTAATCTGATATTTGTCATATTGGTTTCTTATATTTGTATGACACCACTTTAGAGTATGATGTTTATGTCAAAGGTGTTTAT
The DNA here is from genome assembly GCA_037957365.1 of Torreya grandis. NCBI lineage: Eukaryota > Viridiplantae > Streptophyta > Pinopsida > Cupressales > Taxaceae > Torreya > Torreya grandis. Next base: position 3,883,824 of record JARHVA010000482.1, on the reverse strand, counting down.
ACATTGAAGAGGATCCTCTCACTTATGTAGTATGTATGGTGGTCTTACTCCACCTTTATATAAATAATTGATATATATTTCATAGCTAAATTCTTACAAGTACATTTTTAAAGTTAATTGTTTAGAATGAAAATGATTAAATCTTTTAACAATCTATATTTCAAATTGACTGGGTGATCAATAATCACTCTGTTGATGAATCTATTGCATAAGATGAAATGGATCCTCTATATAATTTTTTTTCTATAGTTTGTGTGTTTATTTTTAACATGTCATTATTTTTGGAACCCCTCTTCAGTTGGCATTCCAATCACTTATTAAATTCCAAAATCCAACTTAGAGATGTAAAAAGAGACTTTGATCAAGTTTCAATCAAATTGAATGAATTTTTTTGTTGGCCACCACCTGCTTGGGGTACTCATGCAAATCACATTACTAGGATTTATTGGGATATTAATAATTTTTACTTCAGAGATGCTAAAAGCTAATTGGTCACATCGACAAATGAAAAAATTGGATATAATTTTTAATTATAATATCTTATCATAATTAATTATTTTGTAGCTAGAATAATTTTGAATCCCATGATGAAAAGTTGGTTTGATATATATTTTGATAGAACTAGTTATGAAGTAGTCTTACCATAAAAATTATTTCGTACATATCACCTTATGATTAGATTTCAACTTTCAACGTGGTACAGTCTTCATGATAATTATGTACAATTTTGGAATTATCCATATTTAAATCTTGAATTAGATCTTAAACACGTGCTAGATGAGCTTATATACCAAGAAGCAATGTGGCAAAGAAGTCATTTTCCAACACCATCATAAGAATCTAAGGACAATACAAATGACCATGATCATGGTGGGCACTACTTAATTTAGTTGTAAAGAACTGACACTAGATAGTGGTATATGGCTACTTTAATACAACTATCTTCCATTCAAACTATTCCATCCATAAAATCTAAGATAATGGAATTTACTGTAGTTAGTGGCAATAAACTTTTGTAAGTGAAATGTTACTCATCGTTCAGAGCCCTAAACATCTTTCATAAATTATGCGAGATGAAGATGACATCTTTTTGTATAATTTTGCACATGTAATGAAAAAGAATCTTTCATTTATTTTGATAATAGTATTTTGTCATCTCATGGGCATCGTGGGAAGTATGGTAGTGGTGGTCTATGAGGAAATCAGTTAAAAAATTAGCAGCCTATTTTGCTACACTAAAGCTCTAATAACTCAATATGGGCTATGCCCTGACCTTACTATTGGTGATAAGGCAACATACCATTACAATTGAATGGGATAAATTGTATCCCATATGGGCTCATACAATTTATAATGCATACATTTCATACAAATTTTTTTTGTGTCACCTATGAGCATTTCTTTTTTAATATGTTGTCCATAAATACTAGTATGTCCATGACTTTAATTTAATACATCAAATGATTAGTTAATGGATAACCAAAATATCACATGCACATCTTAGAAATTTCACGTTTGTTTACCTTGTCCTGATTCTATGGGCTTCATAACAAATTCATTATTTTTAAAACCTTCTCTTCATTTTATGGGCTTCCTACCAATTTATCTTTTTCTAACCCTTTCCTAAAGCTATGAGATTTGTAGTAAAATCACATTCCTATACCCCAACCATATGCACATAGTTAGTGCATGCCACTTAATATCATCTATAAAAGTAACTACCTCATGCATGTACTATTTTGTCTATTTATATGTTTTGATGCATTTATTTTGATATGTTTTATGAAGGGTTTTATATTGATTTCAACAAGGTTTTGTCCATTCTTATAACCTTTTTGTTCATAGTTTATATCATATTTTTCTTAAGTGGTTTGAATTCTCATATTTTAATTTCTATATGCAGTTCACGGCTTTTATTTGTGGTATGCTTGACCAATACGTGCATTTATTGGTGACGTCTATGTGGAAAGGAATACATATTTATATCAAAATCATGTTATTTTCTCCTCAAAATGAAATCATATGGTAATATGCAATTTTTTTATTAGATGAAGTGTCTTTATAACATGCCTCCTACATTGCTTTAACAGATGCAATAGGCTTATGTTTGTATTTGCATGATCAAATAGATGTGTGCATGGACATCGATTCCTAAGATGTTTATCATGAAATTATAGGGGATAGGGATGTGCCTCAAGGTCTGATCATTGATCTAAATTATAATAAGACTTTCATGTATCATTTATTTCCAAATATTCACATTTGTTGCACAAATAGATGTCTTCAACAAGCATCATTAGGGCAGAAAAAAATTAAATGCGATAAATCACTATGGATGAATTTGTAATCCTTCAATTTCAAGACATTCCCATAAACAATTTTTTTGATACTTTGATTGATTTTCCATTGGTTGACATTGTTGTCAATGCCAACATGCATCAATTCTTGTTTACTCATTATGTAATGTTCACTTTTATAGTTGTCATACTATTCTCCATTATCTTCCCTTACTTGGTGTAATGTTTAAAGGAAGTCATGATTTATTTATTTTTTGTATATCTATTACACTTCTCTTGATAATTTAAACTTATCTTTATACAAATTTTATTTTGACTCTATATATGGTGTAATTAAATTCCTAATGTTTTTACATACAACACACTCTAAAATAGATTTATAGCTTGAACTACACAATACGGGTTAAATGTAATAGTTCATGTAAAATAATGTATTTAAATGAGAGGTAAAATAAATGTAGCCAAATATGGAGTTCTCTTCTTTGTCAAAGAATATGATTCTGACTACCCGTTTTGATGATGTGTACATGTTTTAATGTTGTTTGGACCAAATTGTGATTATATTATATGCATTATTCAATCATTGTCCTTTGTACATTGCACTATATGATAGATATCATTCAATCGAAAAACAAAGTCCAATCCAATAAATGGAAACTTGTGTTCACTCAATACCAAAAGTCCATTTCTAATTCATTCAATGAAATGTTCTTCTTGTAGCATGTAATAAATGGTAAAAAGGCGAGAAGAAATAATATGCCTTAAACTGTAGAAGCTAGGCAAGGATCCATTTAATTGCAATTATATCAAGTAGGCCAATTTTACTAATGTTAATGAGGAAGACTTATGGGTTTCATGGGTTAAGCAAGATAGTGTTGATGACTTCATCAAAGGAGAATCAAGAAGGGCATTGCTCCCTAAAATTTTTCAAGTTTTACATTACAAGAGATATTTAGATTTTACTAGAAAGAATAGAAGGATCAATTCCATCTCTAAATATGTCATGTAAGTCACCTCACACTATAGATTGTAGGTTGGTGTCTGTTCAGATGTTATTATGTACCATTCATGTACACTCTTTTTTCATTTTTCATGATTGTTTATTTATTCACCACAATCATGTAGCGTCTGGTATTTATATGCCTCTGATGACTTTCAAGAAATTGATGTCATGCCAAAAGATAAGTCTTTAATGCCCAAGTCTAGAAAGGGTAGCTAGCTAAGTCAATGGTATATAAGGTATGGTTTTTGTTTTCATTTCATCACACGATACATGGTCTATAGACCTGATCATGTGTTATTCACATATAATCAAGTAGAACACACAAACAATGAACACAACTATTCTCATGGCCAACAATATGAAGTGTTCAAGGGCAAGAAATGTTTTTTTGCTCCTCACATTAGCCCCTAACTTAATTAATGGGTTCATAGTATACTATTGTTGGGAATGTCTATTGATGTTATCCACCTTAAACATTGGGAGATGCTATATGAAAAACTTGTACTATTTAATGGTGAAATAGAGTGAGAATATTTCTTAAGTAATGATGACATATACAATAGAGAGAGATTGATCAAGGAGGTAAAATACATGTACAATGTTGATGATGCAATAAGTTTTTGGGAGTGGGTGTTGGTGAATCCTAAAAAGTTATTTTTATATCAAGGATACAATGGGGGAGAGCTTGATGGGGATGGGAAATCCATTTCATCTTGGGCATCCAACTCCCATTACATCTAGAATGGTTGTCGATATTTGGGAATCTTAGGTTATTGGCTATAGATGTAATGTTTGGGATGAATTTGATGAAGGTATTGTGCCATTTAAGAATAGCTGATAATATTAGTTGTTCTAATGTTTGTAATAATTGTAGTTGTTCCAATGTTTTTATTTTTTTATTATGCAGTTATAATTGTACACATTGTTGGTGTTTGACTCAAAACACGAAGGTGTGGCCTTTACATGGGACATTATGTCATGATCATGTATTATCGACATAAGAAAATAGATGCAAATTCTTCTTCAAAGTGTGAATTTGAAAGACTTTAAATTGATAATCAGTGCCTTTATGGTCGATGATGCTAGTGTAGAGATATAAACTATGAGGTGCGTCATTGTCATTCATATATGCAATATGGACTTCATATTTATATGTTCATAAACACCATCCCCTCCTTATGTCATTAACTTAATAAAACCTATTCTGTTATGCAATGAGAGATTCTAATGTGAGGTCTACTTATGCATTTGGCATGTTCATCACTAATGGTTAAAGAATTTGATAACAAAGGTAAAAGACAATGATGTAAGACATGAGATGTTTGAGGACTTGGGGTTCATAATACATAGTTGTGCTAATAAATAAATGGATACAAGAGAGTCCAAAAACTTTGTATAAATATATCACTCCTCTCACCCTATTTTTGTCAAATACTAGGAATCTTCAATGTAACACCTTCAATGTAAGATGAGAAGTTGCATTATCGCATCTTCAACGTAACACCTTCTATGTCCATGTGTAATTACTCATTTTCAATCCAAAGATATACTTAAAATCATGTGCTCATGGTGGACTTTATGAGAAATATGACAACTTAGGTAGTTGTATCAGATGTAGCCATAATTCATGGTGTTAAGGAGAGCATCAACAACATCAATGTTGAGTAACATGTAAGTTTTGTTCCCCCAATACTGTATGCATTGACAACTTTGAGGTGACTATAGTTTGTGTAATACATTTTCATTGCCTAGGTCAAAGACAACAAATTTCAAATTAAAAATGAGGAAGAAGGAATAGATGTTGGAGGTTTACATAATGAAATGCATGGTGTATAAGATATGGATATGCAAGGATCAAGCTGTGCACTAGAAGGTGTTGTTAAAAATCTAGTGGATGACATGGAAAACCAACTAAGGGGGGTTGATATTATAAGTATAGTAACTACTTGAACTCATATGTTTTTTGTATTTTTCAACATTTCTAACTGGATGCTTTTCACTTTATGAATAGATCCCATATATTGCTAGATTTGATGATGTTGAGGCCTTGATATGCGGATCATAAGATATTTTTGAAAGATGTTATGTAGTGGATAGAAGCATAGAAACTATGGCATTTTTCAAAAATTATATGGCACAGGTTTACAAAAAGGTGCAAAGCAGGGTGATATCAAATGCATAACACCCAATACCTCATATATTACAAAAAGTATAGGATGGGCATGTAACTTCCACCCATAGATAAAGAGAGTTCATATAAAATATGAGTATATGTAGACATTAGAACACATTTTGGGAGACCATACTTTTTTAAAATATACCTCATAATAATATAAAATAATAATTCTATGATGATGATATTAACATGGTAGTGAAGTGAGATAGGGGTGGACATAATAGAGATAATAGATATAATGTCACTGATATTATATAAACAAAGAATGCAATAGTTATGAGCTTTGTTTGATTGGTTAGTAGTTTTAGTACCTTTTATCATGCTTAGAATAGTCTCTTTAGTCCTCTTTTTACAACTAATTTTTATAAATCATCATTATCTGGCTCTACTCTTGAAAGATATCTCATTGGCATGCTTTGTTTGTCTTGAATCCTCTTTCAAAGTATAGTTTTCTCCCTCTTAGGTCTAAAAGACCAAATCTTAATTTATGTTTCAATAATATAGTCTCAATACATGGAATGTATAATATGATCATAACATACACATTAGAAAACTATATTATAATAAAGAAGGAATATTGAAGGATAGGTATGTTATAATATGGATTCATACCTATATATTATAACATAAATATCCTTCAATACTCCTATTGTAACAGACACATTATAAACCTACATATCGATTCATGGATCCCTCAATACAATTCATAATCAATCTCAATCAATATTAAAAAAGGAAGAGGATAACAAAACTCATACAACTTTATGTAATTAAAAGTTTATCTTCTCATTACAAGAACAACCTATCAGAGGGATTTGAGAATCTCTTCTTGAAAGGTTACACCCTATTATCCATGTCTCCCCTATTTTTTTCCTTCTTGGAGCTTCTCCTACTCTCTATGCCATTAAACTTACTACAAAGGACTTTTTTATTACCAAAATCAATGTAGGTTAGGTTGGTGGTTACACCAATTTGGTTGCCATAACTATCTTCCACATACAAGAGGAATTTTCACTAATTCATATGACTTGATTTAGGAATTATACATGAAATACATTAAAATCCCCCTTCTTATGACTTTGAATGGATCCCTCAAACTAACTTTTCTCACTTAACCTCTTCAACACATAGATCCTAAGGCTTTGAATGTGTATGATAAAATATATCCTTCTTTGTCTTTGACTAAGGTTTTAACCCTACTTATAGTATTTAGAGTTGACTTATCTACCCCTCACATCCGTGCCATATCTGCTTTTCTTCCATTCTCTTCTATTTACTTGTTAATTACATGTATGTAAGTAGTTACAAAATGCTTGATGCATGCAATTGCATTTCATTTGCATTCTCTTTTGTATTTGATTACCACATTTCATTTACACTCTCTTATGCATTTTAAATCACATTAATTTTTACCAAACTCCACAAACATTTTACTATGCTTATTAACTACATATAAAATGATTAACTACAATTTCTGAATTATTTTTAGAAATTATCTCTAATTAATTTTTGTATTTATGTGGTAGGTGGAATTAATACTAAAAAACATGGGGAGTGTTTTCAAAATCCAAATGGAATTCCATAAATTCATATGGAAAAAATCAAATGTACTAGAGGAGCTAAATGTGGAATGGAAAACATTGCATGAAATCTCTTGTGTGGTGGTCAGTTATATCAATTAGAGGGGGCTTGGAAGCACAATTTTTTTTTCTAGATTGAAGGATTGTGATGGGTGAATGTTCTCCTAAAATAAAACATGGCATATCCTTCATACCACATTACAATGGAAAGCTATGAGTACACAACATTCATAGTCAATCTCAGTCAAGATTTATACATACAGTGGTCATATGAATGGCAGTAGGATGATGTTGTTTTGCCTGATGTGTGGGGCTCTCCTAGTGCCATTATAGCCTATTTGAGGCTCTTCTTGGAGAAGTTATTACCAATGAATGTGTCTAATGATCTGAATGTCGAATGTCTATGTGCATCTGGATCAAGCACAAAATATATTCATTGGTTCAAAACTACCATTTTGAGTGCATTTCAAACTATATAGCATTCAAAATAACCTCTTTCATACCTCAATGTTATATCCAGTGCAGCCATATGCAACATTGTGTAAGAGATACATAATCTCCCATAACACAAATTTTCATCTCATCCAACTAGGCTGAAGTATTTCAAGAACAAAACCACTATTTTTTATACACATGTTGTAGAGGATGAAAATGATAGTGACTATGATCAATCAAATGACAGTGATGGTTCAGAAAGCGAATAGAATAATTGTATAAAAATATCTTTCAATACTGATAAACAATGTTTAAGTCTTGTAGTTGATTCTATTTTAACATGTTTAATTTATTGATAAACAAAGTACAAATTTATTTGTGTATTACATATTTATTGTTATAGAAAGTACATATTTGTTTGTCTATAATAGTGTTTGATGTTTTGATCATGTAATGTTTTGATGATCAAATGAATAAAGAAATAAATGATTTTGTGTTTTCATGTCCTTGAATAGTATTGGATTATTATGAATGAAAAAATGTATTTTAAAGGCCCTTGAGGCCATGAATATGTTTATATTTATGTTAAGTTGCAGGTTTGGACAAGATTGCAGGTCACAGTTTGGTAGGGAGCAGTGGGGTGATGTCTTCAAGTTATTTAGATAAAGATTGCATTTCACATTGTTCCTTGGAGGTACTAACATCATAGTAATCCTTTGGTGATTGATTTATAAATCCATCACCTCTTATTTCTCCCCAAAAAAATATCCAAAATCATTGGAATGTTCATCTGACACTAGAAATGGATTTAACCCCCTCTTAAGGCTTTAGACCTAGACAAGACTAAGTAGGTCTACCTGCATCTTTACAAGTTTGGACCACCTTTTAAATTTTTAGGCATATGTGTATGGATCTTCATATTTTATAATGTCCTATTCAACTTTTTACACCTTTATACAAGGTCTTGTCCACCTTCAACTCACCTAGTTATCCTCTTCAAAGTTTGCAGGTTAGCATCCTAGGGGAGTACCCTCTGTCTAAGTTAAAACAAAGGGTACTTACCCTACTATCTCACCAAACCTAATTATTTGAAAATTTTATCCACTTGATAGTGGTGATTTTTACAAGAATTCATCTTTTGATCACCTCATTAGACCCTCCAAATGCATCAAAACCCAAAATAGACTCCTAGGGAAGTTTATTATGTGCAAGGTCTTGACATATGAATATAGGTTGCACTATTGGAGTCCATCTTTTGTATTGCCTCCATGTTATAAGAGTACCTTGAGATGTCTGACATCATTTTGGAGGGCTTTCACTATATTTTGATCAACAACCCTTTATCAAACCATGCATTATTCACCTCTCATCTGGATTTATTTAGGACTATAAGTTGACTGACTATATTTCCTTATTTTACACTACTTGTAGGTGCTATTTTCGTGATTTAGGCCTTGATAACAATTTTTATAGACTTTATGCTCATTTTTTACTCATTTGGATCTATCTGCATCATTCCCATGCTGTATCAATACCCCTAACACCAAATTCTTGCTCGCTAAAAATTTCTCTTGGTTGCTTCTAATTTTTCCAATGCTATTGTAATGAAAATAATTTATCCATTGGGATCACCAAGATAAAACATAATCACCCATAGTTGACCTAACCCTAACATGTTGGTCTCTTAAACTAACTAATACAAATGTCCCCTAATTGAAACCAAGGGAGTTATAGTTTTGACATAGTGATTTATTAAAAAGGCTATCTTTTTCCATGAAGAATGTAATCCATCATAGAATAAATAATTTCATGGAGATTAATATATTTATTGGTCTACCCCCACAAATACTTTAAATGAATTATAAGCCATGGCAAGGTATTTAAGTTCATGGACTCAAATAACCTTGGGAACATACACTTGTAAATATTAATGACATATCCACATTTAAAATGAAGGTTTGGAATTATAATGTTGATGATTATTGGGGTAGATCATGCTTAAGTACAATATGGCAACATTTATTTATCATCCACATCACACTATGTTTGATCACCTTGACTGAAGGTCGAGAACAATAATCATAAATGGTTAGATCATTTATAACTTTGATATTGATATTGATTGTATGTACCTATGTCCAAATCAAATTTTTATCCAAATATTAAATCTAAAATTCCAAATTTCTCCTGGTTGCTTCTAATTTATCTAAAAAAATACTTTCCTCTATTAAATTTATTTTCTACATGAAGCTAGACTAAAATCTACAAATTATCAAGTGTTAGATAAGAAACTAAAGAAAGATCTTTCTTTGTTTTATTAAATTGAATTTATTTTGAAATGATACTAAAATTTGAAAACTATTTAGTGTTATGATATAAATTAATTATGGTTTTAATGGCAGGTAATCTTATGGGCAGTGTATAAATAATGTTGTGTGGTCTAGTTACGATTGCATTGATGAATGACATAGCTCTATTTATGGTTGTTTTAGTGCCTTGTGAAGCTCTGAGCCACATCTGTGCATATATGTATTTAAACATGTGCTTATATATATATATATATATATATATATATATATATATATATAAGGTTATCCAAGGAAAATGAATAATTTGTTTGGAGCAATTTTGTAAAAGCAAACATTTACATTATGTTGGTCATGCTAGTGAAGATAGATCTCAAATTACCCATTAAATCATCTTCAGAATGGCTGACAATTGGGTCGATCTAAAAATTCCATTTTATCAAGCACATCCCCTCTTCCTATCCCTCCATGACTTGAAAGGTTGATTGGTAACTCTATAGGCCCCATATTGTGCATTTGGGGCCCCAATTTTGGATAAAGAATAAAGAAATGATATTAAGATTCTATCTCATTTCAAATGTTAATATTTAGTAGTTAAATTTGGTTTGCAAATAGCAAGAAAAAAGGATTTGGTGCAGTGAATGTTGTTCATAGGTAGAGGCCATTTATGTATCACAAATCAACTAATAAATGAGTTATGGGCTCCTACATGTTGGGCCCTAAAAATTGTTATGGTGATAAATTACTATGCTTTTGTATATCCCTCAATTACATTAGGGTTTTGCTTCATCGACAAAGTTGTCTAAGTAGAAACTACCCTTGTAAAGTTGCTTAGATAAAACCTTCCTACACACATGTGTCATTATATACTAGGAGGAAAACAATTTAGGTTTTTAGGTTGCATGTGAGATAAATCTTTGAGGTTTCACCCCAATAGAGATGCTTTTGATTTAATCAAGGACATGGTCTTCAACACCTCAAAAAGGTGATTTCTCAATTTTTGTGATCCCTACTTTTTCATAATTCCCCAAGAAATGATACGAAACAGAAATTAATTAGAAATCAATTAAAGATAGGTTTTATTTTTTTAACTTTATCATCCTCTCATTATTTTTGTAATGCATTATAATGTGGAGCATTTTGAATCTAGAGGTAACAATAAACAATTCTTAAGCAATTTCATGACATAATTACACCTATCACAATCTTGTATCATGGGGTAAATTGAATACTCAAAGTTAAAATAAATAATCAAATTTCATGAGTTAGTTGATTTATGGTTAATGGATTATTGACTTATAATTAGAACATCATTTATTTTCTATATGATATTTCACTAGTCTGATCTTGAACATCTTTATTTATATTGTACATGTATTTCATGTTAGATGTAGATTAGTATAAAATGTACATATTGGAATCATAATAGTAGGATACATTTGGATAAACGCATAAAATGAATTGTTTCTTGTTCTATCTTAATAAACATATCTGATATGGAGTTTATTGGATTCTTGATTGATGTTTGCTTATATTTTTCATTGTGCATAATATTTTATTATTATACTTTTGAAAATTCATTTTCAAACTATGCTTGGATAACATGAGGTACATATATGAGTATGCCAATGGGTAACTCATATGTGTACCATTCGTTATCATTATATCATGGTTCAGTAGCATAGAGTACTATGTGTGTGAAAATGACTTAGATTATTAAATCTCAATTCTATAATGAAACCTTTGACGAAAGTAATATTATAGATGAGACATTGTCATTTTATTATACTTTTAGTTTACATGTATTGATGATATCATTTAGATCAAGGAATAAATTACATGTTCTATTTGATTTTTACATGTAATAGTGTTAGTAACACACGGGTTTGGGTTGTTTCTTGATATCCACACTATTCTTAGATGCCCCTCTATAAAGAGTAGGGCCACTCCTAGAAGGGAGGTGTGTAGGAGACCATTGGTCTATGGTTGGAGGTAAAGTACTCAAATGATTCTCTCCCTCTATCAATTGATTTGACTAGATAAAAGTACACTCAAGATATGTGATGGATCATGAAATTGCTTTATATAGCTCATTCCATACTTTTGTACGTATACATATGTATATTTGACATGGTACATTATTGTAATTTATTTTAGATGTATATTCAACACATCAATAGCTGTGTATTTGTATAATATTCTAAAAATGTAAACAACAATGATTATAAACTCAATTAATATTGATTTATGAATTTTATTAGTTGTGCAATACTTGTTTCATTATTTTTGTACATGATAGATAGTTTCTCAGCTTATAAACTCATTTATTTCTAAAATACTAAATGGTTTTTTTTTAAGTGTGATAATTGACTATAGCATATTATTCTTGGAAATCATTTAGTTTTCAAGTCTAAAATTTCTTTTTGTAATTAATCTTGATATAAATGTTATAAATTAAAAATATTATATTTATTAGTTAGCCTAGTGGGGTGTAACATTGTGGTGTTTATGGTTTAGCTCTCAGACCTAATGAGTCTACTAATGTCAATTTGATTCTCTTAATTTATATAAAGGAGAATGGTGTGAGGTAGATTGGTTGGTGAGGGTCCTTCTAATGCGATCCCTCGAGATGATTCTAGTTAGCTAGCAGTAGAACAAGCTACCAAATTTGATTAGATTCTCATTATTTTTAATAATACATGATTCTGTATATTAGCTCTTGAATGAGAGGTTTATGGCCTAGAAGATCAAATTGATCAAGAGGTACCTTAAGAACACCCTATTGAATAGGAAGTTCCTCAAGATCAAAGGTAAGAGAAAGTGCACGAGGATGCTAAAGCTCAAGTAGTTACATAATTAGCATGGGACATGAAGAAGGTAAATCCATCCAAATTTGATGGCATGGTTTTGGGTGATGGATCTTAATCTTAGCTCATAGATATGGAAAAGTACTTTGAGATTCTTAATTATTTTGACGTAACTAAGGCTATGTGGGGAGCTTACCAATTAGCTAGTGAAGTTACAGCGTGATGGGTTAACGAAAAGCTCAAAACGAATCTATATTCTATTATCACCACATGGGATCAATTTGTGACTCTTTTCAGAGTACGATGGTTACCTCAACATTATTTTAAACAAAAGTTGACATATTTTCAGAATTTGAGGCAAAAATATTCATTACTGAATGAGTACTGGGAACATTTTACTAAGCTATTGAGTTATGTTCCATAATACTAAAAGGATAAACATTTGTATATAAAAAATTCCATTATGGTCATAAAACCCCAAATTAGATGTGAAGTGGATGTGTGTGGACCATCCACTATAGATCAAGTGTATGAAAAATCTATAAAATAGGAATAAAAGTTGAAATCATTGGTAGAGTTTAAAGAGAAGTATTAAAAAAAATCAGTTCTAAGATGCCTTTCAAGAAGAAAAACTAAAAACTAAATGGAAATTCCAAGAAATATGAAACTAGGAGGCAATTTCAGAAGGGTTTAATGGTGTAAATCAATCTAAGACAAAGGGACCTCTAAGAGGATGCTTTACTTGTGGAGGAGATAATTATGCCAAATATTATCTTTGTTGGAAGCTAGATGAAAATAATAACATAACCTCTTCTTCACAGCAAGGAACCTTCTAACAATGTATCCATGTAACAATGAATAATTGACGGGCTGAAATCTAAGCTTCTCTCATCAAAGTATGGGTATGTGCACAGAGTTGGGAGATAATTATGTGGATATTTTAGGTAACACGGCCATGTTATTTAATTAACATGATCATGTAATTGAAATTATGGTTCAGTAATTACTGAGCCATAACACGTACACATTATTGAGAAATATGTATGCATTTTATAACGTGTGCATGTTTTATAACACGTATTTTTTGTATAACAAATATGTGGGACCTTTTGAGGTCCTAGAGTTAATCATTCATATATGATATAGGTTTGTATTGCCACCAATTATAACTGACTATCATCTCCCTATAGATAAGTTTACCCACCTTTTAATTTTTATAAAGTTCTTTTACCATATGCAAGATGGGATCATTTCATCTATTTCTCTCTCTTTCTCTTTCTCTTTCACAACCTTTTAGAGATATGCAAAATAATTTTAGAAGTCTCTAACATCTTGTAGAATATCAAAACTATCATTTGGGTCATTCTATAGATTGGTTATTTCTTACAAAAGTAGCAATGTTGGTGAGAGTTATTGAACAAGTACATTATTTATTGCACAAGTATTGTAATTATTTTTGTGTCATTTGGAGATCTTATAGCAATTTGTAGTAAGGTTTTGCATAGTTATTAAGATCATGGCATAATGGCTTTTCTGACACATTTATGGTTGTGACTTTCATGTGACTTATTTCATGCACAACTTGATTGGGCACATATTTCATGTGACTTGTTATAGGAAAGAGGCATTGTATTTAATTCCTTCAATCATGGAAAGTTGCTAAGGATTAATGTAGTATGTTGTGATCCATTAAATTGTAATGTGTTATGGCACCTTATAATTGTATTAGACATTTAATATTTATGGCACACAAAGGTGTTTAATTTTTTTGTGGGTTATAGATCATGAATGTAATTTAGGTGGATTGTGTGTCTATATAAACACAAAACCTTTACTTGAAAAGGTATAACATACTCTCTTTCTAGGGATGAGGGTTTAGAAATAAAGACCTTGTCATATGAGAGACAAAGGTTTTAAGGATATCAAGGAAATGATTAAGTTGAGATCCTACTTCCTTGATAGCTTTGATGTGATTAGATGCTTTTTTGAAGAAAAGAAGAACAAAGAATTATTTTGAAACTTTATCTCCAATCTTGAACCATTGCATCCTTGCATGAATTTGAACTCTCCTAACTTGTTGATGTTATTTAATTTGGAGCATATGCCTATACATGGCAGCTTAAAATTTCAACTCTTCATTGACATGAGATAGCCCTAACTCTTATGAAATTTAGATGAATTCACGGTGTGAAGCCTCATGAGCATTACGATGAAAAAAAGATACTCAACCATATATGCAAAGAAACGCAATTTTCCTTATGACATTTTCCTACCACAATCAATCCAAGAGTTCCTTCAGTGTAGGAGGCCCCAAACCAATTTCTAACGATGTGCCTCTTTGTCTATGAAGGATAAAGATGGATAATATTAGGATAAAATTATGTCTTGGAAATCTTAGGGATGAGGCATTGAATTTCAAACATGATAAGAAGGTAATATGAAAGAAACCTAAGTTGAATGATAGTTTTAGGGTGGTCAAAATTATAGGTAATGGAAAAAGTGTTTTACATAGTTAGCATGGCTCTGTCAAGTCATTTTGCAAGCTGGTCGTCACCGTCCTAGAGATTAGTCCACATGATATGGTGGTCGTGGTAGAAGAGCACAAATTTATTACACGTGTAAAACCATGATGGGGAGTAACCCCTCCTTATATTCATGGGATTCAATCATGTTGGCATCAGGGAGAGACTCAGCTAACTACCACCAAAATGACACCCTTTTCACCACATCATTAGACACATAAATGTGTGCAATACCAAGAAGATGGGTGTTGAAATTAAAATGGGTCCATAAAACCTAATGAGTATGATTCTATCCCCAACTAATGATTTGAGGTGAAAGAGAGGGGGTAATTAAAGTGAAGACTCCCCCACATCCAATCTCATTCTTAGACATCTCGTAGAAGGCACCCAACCATATTATTCTGATGGTGGAGGTGAGAGAACAAATTTAAATTTCAACTTCTTACTAACAAATTATTTTCATGTTCACAAAAAATTGACATGTGTCCTGAACAATATACTTACGAGTCATGTCAGTGAGGCCACATTAATTCTAGAAGTACACAACATTGATCTACTTTAGTTAGCATGTTGGTTTCCTCATTAATCTCTATTAAAGCAAAAATGTTGTTATCTAGGTTGAATTGATGGTTGCCTTGATTAAATCTCCAACTAAAATTCATGTCAGTTTTCTTTAGCACATTCACCACCTTTTGTAGGTGGCAAGGGGATGCTCATGGAAGTACACTTCTTAATGTTCAGGACTAGTGAGTTACAAATCATACCTAAGTTAATCAACTCTTGATAAGGTTGTGATAATTGGGAAGCCATCAAATGGATCTACATGATTGGAATCATCGCTGCATCTTGAGGGGTACAGAGTAACAGTGGTACAGTTGGCCAAGAGGTGGGAACCAACTACTTGGTTGTCGTCAAAGGACCTCATGTGGGTTTGTTCATAGTGGATAGGGCCTTACCTACGAAATGTGATGACTGATTTCTTTTTTCATTGTAACTTGTAGTCCATCTATCTACAGATGTTTAATCATTTTTATTTGCCTCATAAGAGGTTTTAGGAAGAGAAGAGGATTTCGAGTTAGCCATAATCAGTGATTCACAGATTTTATGGTTCGTTACTTGACAAGGGAAACAAGTGTTTAGTAGGTTGATGTAGAGCACATGTTATATGATCTTCTTATCACCAACTTTAGTGTCAATAGTTTCCTTAACATCGTTTGATAGACACAAATGCATTTTTGTGACTGGACCACATAAAACTTTTCTGGTTCAAACCCTATGAAATGCCCTACATGCTTAATCTTATACTTTCTTTTTCTATTCAATGAAATCTATAACATCTAACAATCTTCTTCAATTTTTGTAAAACATTTTTTTCTGCTCATTCTTTATGAATTAGAATTCGACACGATTGGAATGGGCAGACACTTAACAATAATTATTTTTAATAATGTTTATGTTCATAATCCTATGTGATTATCGTCTACCAGCAAATAATTTTACACACCTTTTACGTTTTACAAAGTTCCTTTACCATACATGAGATGGGATCATTTATTACGTAATTTTCATACCCATCGCCATCTCCATCCCCATCCCTTCGCCTTCGAGATGCTTGTTTCGCTTAGAAAACACGGCAGTTCCCTCATTTGTTACGTACTTTTCATACCATGCCAAAATCTGAGTAATAGTTTTCAATTCCACTGCCAACCCTTCCTTTACAAAGATCTTAGGCTGGCATCTGAGTCATAGTGTTCAGTTCAACAAACGTGACTTGATATTTTAATAAAGAAAATTGGATCGTTTGAACGAACACTCATCTTTTTCAAATCGTCGCACTGTTCAAGCCACGGAAAGAAAGCCCAACTGTGAAATCGCGGGAATGTACGAAGTAACTGTGGTCACGGTTACCTACAGTTAAGCACGTTACCCACGGTTAACCCTGGGCAGGAACAAAAGGGCGGGGACTTAAAATTAGCCCCAAATATGACATTTTCCCCCATTTCCTCTGTGAGATTGGTTGGTTGGCAGGGCTCCTACCGTCCCCCAAAGTGCTCTAGGTTTGAGTTGATATCCATCAAAGTGTTGTTTTCCATGTGTATTGTTTAGCAATAATTTGCATAACAGTTAACCTTGTTTCAATATTTCTTAGAATAATTCAGTTTACTTTTAAAAATAGTTTGGATTCATGAATCTGTCATATTTCAGTTTATATCAATTTTATGGATTGGTACACAAACAATTTCATGTTCTTTTCCTCAACGTCTCTGAGTAAATATTGGACGATTATAAATCCCAGCACAGATTAATCAGAAAAATCAAAATCTGTAATATCAGAGATTTGATACTAAATCACACATCCACAAACCACAAAGAAACCCCATGAGCACGAATTCGATCATTAGATTATATCTGCCAAGCTTACAAAACAAAGAGATAAGCAAACATTGTGTCCTTCTGTCAAGTATGCGGGGTTGTTGTAGTAGAAGAGTAACCTCCTACGATGCTCATTTGGTACACAAACAATTTCATGTTCACATGGAATTTCATTACCGTCAAAAATGTAAAAATAGCCTAACAATCATGTAAAACAACACCAAGTAAATCTTTTATCGTCATTAAAATTTACATAATCATGAATATTATACTTAAGACCATAAAAAAAAATTACACACTTTGTGAACTATCAGTTAAATGTTAGTTGGAATGTCTGTGGTAAAATGACTCGATTATATTCCATGCCTCTTCTAATAAATCTAGGGGTGTTACAAATGATATCATTATTCAAATTTTTATTCCAAGGATTGACCCTATAGATATATCAAGATATGTTTTCATACATAAATCAACTAAATAGTGATCACAAAAACATACATTTAAAGTGCATATTAATAAAACAAATTATATATGGTATATTAAAGAAAGACAGTCCAAATCACTTGGTTGCACTACTACTGATTCTTCTTTAACAAGAGTCAAGGCAAACTCCATATCATCTTTGTTACTTTTAAAGGCATAGAGGCATAGAAACCCATTCTTACTTCTTGATTTCTTTTTTTCATGGGCTAATGAAAATAAAAGTAACTATAAACTTGATAGTTCTACCCAATCCCATCTTAACCATATTTCTATTATTCCATGTGTAATTCCATAAAATAAATCATCTAGAAAATATTCATTATCTACATATACATATTTTAGTTTGATAATTGAAGAAGACAACATAGTTTCATAATATTGATCTTCTTGATAAACCTTTGTATTATCATTTTTAGTTATTGAATTTAGTAATTTATAGTCAAGGAAGAACCTAGAAGCAATGACGTTCGAGTTATTTGTTTACTTTCTCCTTTTGTGTCATTTCTATATATGGCATATGCACCAATTAAAGATGAATATCCACATGAATTAGATAATGATGTTGGTAATTCTTCTTAAATATGCTCATCCATTAGGATATTATCATCTAGAATTCCATTGCAAGTAGGAATTCCATCACTTGCTATTATATTGGTAAATGTAGCATATGCATCAATGAAAGATAGATTTGCATATGATGTACATAATGATGATGGGAATTATTTTTATATATTCTCCACAATTAGAATATTTTCATCTTGACCTTCATTGCAAGAAAAATTCCATCAATTGATAGTACATTGGTAGATGTGGTATAAACACCAATTGAAACTAGATATCCATGTGAGGTAAATAATGATGATGGGGATTCTTATTCTATAAATTTATTCATTAGGATACAATCATCTTGACTTTCATTACAATTAGGAATTTTAACATTTCTTAGTGCATTGTTATATATGGAGTATGTGTTAATTGAAGATAGATCTCCATATGAAGTAAATAATGATGATGATCATTATTCTTGTATATCACCATCTATTAGGTATTAGTTTCTTGATTCCCATTGTAATTAAAAACTCCATCACTTTCTATTTGTCATGACCTCTCTTGAAAGAGCTATCAGGTCATCGATGGGATTTTTCAAGAAAGCAAATTATGATTTAATTTCATTTTCAAATTCCTAAAGTCAGTAAATTAAATCGTTAAAATATTAAAGTTATTTCTTTACATAGAAATATATCACAATGTTGTCATAATTTACAATTATGAAAAAGGAAAAATTTAATGGTATGAATGTTTAGTCTTATCTATGACTCTCATATATATATATATATATATATATATATATATATATATATATATATATATATATATATATATATATATATATATATATATATATATATATCACAATGTTGTCATAATTTAAAATTATGAAAAAGGAAAAATTTAATGGTATGAATGTTTAGTCTTATCTATGACTCTCATTACACACACACACACACACACACACACACACACACAAATTTTATAATGAATGAATTTAGGATAAGAGGAAAATATTATCAATTTGATAATATTGAAAAACACGTCAAAGTTTTTTAATAAAATTAATTTTTATTTTTATTTTAACTCTAGAATTTATTAAAAAATTATATTTTTTGTAAATAAATTTAACATTTTTTATTAATTATATTATCAATTAATTACATTTAATTTAACCTACTAAATGTTAAAAAAAATAAGACTAATCTAACACTACAATATTAAACTAAGATTATGCTAAGCCTACACCCTACGTACCAAATCCACCATACATGCAAATTTGTAATGCATGTTAACCATCACTTCTACCATGCCACACAAAGGGAATAAGCAATAAACTTTTTTCTCTAAAAATAACCTTATTTCAATTCAATTTAATACACCCCACCTCCCTAAGTTCCTACGTCCACTTTAACTCATGATTGCAAAGGAAACAACCATGCAAAGAAAGGGATCACTGTCACATAACCGCCACATAAGTAATAGTAAATAAACCATTAAAGGAAGAAAATTTGCATGAAGGAAATTATAAATGTGTGAATATCAATGCTTAAGGGAGGAGGTAATGGATAGGGAGAGCAGAAGAGAGGAGATCGATGCTAAAGTTTGAGAAGTATCAACTATTTGAATGAGTAGAATGGTGCTTGGAAGGGAGATGAGGAACTGACAACTAAAAGGAAAAAGGGAGTGGAACCAATACCTGGAGTAAATTGATGTTTGAATAGGGTAGTAGACTGATGCTTAAGGAAGAAAGGAGGAAATTGATGATGTCTGAACAAAAGAGGTAGTTCATCAGTATATCAACACCTTCTCCTTACCTTCACACAATCTCTGTTATTTCTACATCCATAAACACTACCAATATACTTTTATCTCAGTGATTTCATATCAAATAGAACCACATTCTAATTTAGTTAAGGATTTCATCGAGCATCAGGTAAATATAATATTTTATTTAAATTATAGGGTGAATATAATAATTTATTTAAATTGTAGGGTAAATATAATATTTTATTTAATTTTAAGGTAAATATAATATTTTATTTAAATTTTAAGGTAAATATAATGTATTTATTTTTAGAAACCTAAAATAGAATGATTTTTGCATTACTAGAAATAAAATGATATTGCTACTTGTTGTTAGGGAAAGTAAATGATTTTATAGCAAACAATAATGTAATAAATTAATTAGATATTTGAGAGACATATAACATATAACAATATGAGTTCATTTAAAATTAGTTGATATATACAATTTTAAATTATGTATCTATTTACAAACATTAACATGATCTCTATACTCGGTTCAGTGAAAAAAATAGAATATAGCATTAAATAGATGAGTTTTGTTTCCTATGTACCTAGTTATAAATTTATGAAATACATTTGATCTATTCTGTAAAGGTACATGCATAAACCTAGATTGTGATAATATTGATTAGATACATGAAATTACCATAAAGCAATCTAAGTTGTCATAAAACAATATTTCAAGAAAACCCTTTCATTGTTATTGAGCTTTGATGATGAATTTTATTATCATTAATAATAATATGAAAATAAATATTCTTCATTATATGGTGGAACCCTCAATTTTAGAACCATCCTTTCAAGTGTATAAAGGATTTATTTAACATTAACATTCAAGTTCAAAACAGCATTCTTAAACTCCATGTGTATAAGTTATTTTATAGAAAAGTTTACCTAAGTAGACTAAAGATGTAATTGTCTAAAATACCATTTTTGAAAATCAACATAAGGACTAAATTAGAAGATCATGTTACAGATTTGTTTTCTACCTTCCTACTCAAGAAATTTCTTTTGCAATATGATGCATTAATTTATTTCACGTATTCTTTACTTTTCAAATCTCAAACATAGACCAAAAATTTAAAGTTAAATGAAACTATGTAGAGTTTAGTATCAAGTAGTGCCTCTAGCTCACATTTATGGGTAATACCATCATGCTTGAGCTACTACATCTGTAACCTAACACACCTACAATAATGACATCTGAACATCATCCCTATAAACTATCAAGGATAAATAAGGACCATGTTGTGTCATTAAGACCAAGGGGTGGGATAATCCCTCTTGGTCAACAACACTAATTAACATAAGAAAACAACTTTGATTACCTTAAATGATTCTGACTTGTGAACTTATAATACAAAAATTTAAAAAAGTATATTTCTTACTCAAAAGTTAGTACTGTCAAAAAGAAGAAGAAAAAACTAGATTGAGAATGTTAAACCAATTATGTTCAAGAAACCACCAACTATATAGCTCTCATAAAATAAAACCTTGGAAACAACAATTGTACGGATTAGGTTCTCTAAAGCAAAGAACAAAAACATTATTGATGTAAATAAAAGTGGAAAGGGTATATAACTTGCAAATGTTAATTTCTATTTCTTCTTAGGATATAGGGTTAGTCTAGTTAAACAAGTATTTGATTACTTAAAATGATATTTTTTATGCTCTTGTTTGGGTAGTATCATAAATGAACTATCTAAAGAACTGGGCCCTAGAAAGGGCTACATACCTAGACCTATAGTTCATATAAAACTTAGAATAAAAAATAAACTACATGCATACTACACCTTGATCCTATTTAGAAGCAGGTATGTAGGTAGTCTAGGAAGTGAAGGATGCTTCTAGTATGCTGGTGATTAAGATGGGTTTTTGGTTGTACGCTAAATAAGATTAAAGTTAAATTAGAATGTAAGACCATTATAATAAGACCTTAGTTTAGATTAAAAAATAAAAGATAACAACTTTGTGATATATTTAGAAGGATCTCGATTGGATCATCATAGTTCCTAAGGCTTTAGGCTAAATTCTGACATAGAAATCAACCATATGTTATATGCTCATTTCACGATGACCTCAGTGATTATCTAGTGAAGATGAGCGGTAAACAGTGAGTGACTCAAGATCCAATTGATCTTAATGAGTCAAATCTCTAGCCAGAGCAAAACCTACTCATGTGTAGATGCCTAATCCATTTGGCAAAGGAATACATAACCCGTATGGTTAGATGCTTGCCTATTTAGAAAAGGAATGCCTAACATGTATGGTTAAATGCTTGCCCATTTGATAAAGGATACCTAGTAGGATAAATTATAGCTGAGTTATATTCATAGAAAAATATTAATTAAACAAAAAAAATCTATGTTTTAGGATAGGATACAGCCCCTACACTATTACATTGGTATATGAGGCATATGCCCCAATCAAAACAAGATATCCATCTGAATTATATAATTATTATGGGATTTCTTATTCTATATACCCATGCATTGGGACACTACAAACCTGACCTCCATTACTATTAGGAATTCCATCCCTTTTTGTTGCACTGGTTGGAATGACATGTATAACAACTAAAACTAGATCTCCATATGGAGTAGATGAAGATAATAGATCTTATTTTTTATCCTCTGATAACATCATAAAAGTGGAAATACTAAACAAAATTTAATTAGAGAACACTCTTTCCCTGATACCATGAAAAATTATATATTGTTATCTAGATATTGTTCAAGGAAAAATTGCCTAATTAGCTTGATTACACAAGTATTATATTGTAAAAAAAGACCATTTTATTTTTAAAACACATATATTCATGAAAGATACAAATTATGAAAAATAAATATTAATTATGTTATATATTTTTGGGTTATGCCATATAAATAAAATTTTGACCTATTTAAAGTAGCAAGGATCTCCAATTATAAGTTCAATTGGTATAGAGGCATAGAAACCCATTCTCAACCTTTGGATGAAGGCCATATTTACCTGCACAAGAAGAATCATATAGATTTAAAATGTGCTCTTCTCCATGTTATCTTCTCTTTTTGTGTATTCAATTCATATTTCATTTTGAGGATCATGGGTCGATTTACTTGTAAATTTAAATTTTCACCAAAACATTGAACCCTTTTAATTTATTCATTGTTCAAATTTGTGTTGCAAAAAAATAAAAAACTATTTTCTTATGTTTTGTCAATAATTTTTAAATATTAATTTATTTTTGGCAGTGTTGTTAGTCTTATATGTTTCTCTATATCACCTTAGCTATAATTTCATAATGGGTCTCTTACTAATATAAATGTAATATGATTTTTTTTTTCAATATCACATTAGAAGAGTGATAAAATTAAGGATCATCAACTATACTTTGAGCTTATTACTATAAATCCACTTGACTTTGATGACATTCAAAAATTAACTCATTTTGACTACAACTTCAACATTTTAATATGAAAAAATAAGATGCACTGTGTGTGTGTGTGTGTGTGTGTGTGTGTGTGTGTGTATATATATATATATATATATATATATATATATATATATATATAAGCTTTTGTACTTATTAGATGAAAAAAATTCAACTTTTATATATAACTTCTACTCAAACCAAGATTTTAAGAGTGTTATTATTAAAATGTTCACATTTGATGAGTTGTTTGAAAGGTTGTTCTCTTCCTCATTTTTTTTTTTAAAAATCACTCTGAAACAACTATAGGTCTCTTCCTCACTATAGGGATCATTCAAATCTTTACATCTAAGTGGTGATAAATCCATTTATAAACCTAAATTTATCCCTTCACATGACTAGGTTTGGTAGGTAGATATGATATTATTAAATCATATCAAGTAGTTTTGGATGGTTTGTTTAAATCATAGCATGTGTATTTTTTAATGGATTATGATATGATTAATTAGGTATTATTGGAAAGAATCATCGAGAATTATTAGTTTGTGAAGGATTTCTTCCACCCTTTATTTTGATGAAGGCTTTCTTCCACCCTTCCATAATTTATATAAGTTAAAATGGCCTTGTGTCCAAAAACAATATTTTTATCCTTAAAGCTTCACCTACATCATATAAACTTAAAAAAATTTGGTAATCTAGAAATGAGATGGCTTTCAAGCTTGGATGATACCAAAATGGCAGCGCCTTTCAACTAGCTTGCAATTTACTTTTATATCTTTTCTATTTTTGTGTATAAGTGTAAAAGAAAATTATCCAACCTTAACCAAGATTTACAAAGGAAACGAGAGGCATGTTATGGCTCCATGTCAGTATGGAGGCCCATAAAATAATTGTAAAGTATTAATGTTGAATGTTAATCTAATATTTGTCATGTTGGCTTCTTATATTTGTATGACACCACTTTAGATTATGATGTTTATGTTAGAGGTGTTTATACATTGAAGAAGACCCTCTTGCTTATGCAATATGTATGGTGGTCTTACTCCACATTTATATAAATAATTGATATATATTTCAAGCTACAGTTAATTTTTTAGAATGAAAATGATTAAATCTTTTTACAATCTATATTTTAAATTGACTAGGTGATTGATAATCACTATGTGGATTAATGTATTGTGTAAGATGCAATGGATCCTCTATATAATTTATTTTCTATGGTTTGTGTGTTTGTTTTTAGCATATTATTTTTGGAACCCATCTTCAATTGGCATTCCAATCACTTATTAAATTCCATAATCTAATTTAGAGATGAAATAAGAGATTTTGATCAAGTTTCAGTCGAATTGAATGAAACTTTTTGTTGGCCACCACCTGCTTGGGATACTCATGCAAATCACATCACCAGGATTTGATGAGATACTAATAATTATTAATTTAGAGATGTTAAAAGGTTATTGATCACATCAAAAAATGGAAACATTGGATATATTTTTAAGTATAATATCTTATCTTAATTATTTATTCCATAGCATAGAATAACTTTGAATCCCATGATGAATAGTTAGTTTGATAGATATTTTGATAGAACTAGTTATGAAGTATTCTTGCCTAAAAGATTATTTCATACATATCACCTTGTGATTAGATTTCAACTTTCAACATGGTATGGTCCTCATGATAATTATGAATAATTTTTGAATTGTCCATATTTAAATCTTGAATTAGATCCTGAACACATGTTAGATGAGCTTACATACCAAGAAGCAATGTAGCAAAAAAGTCATTTTTCAACACCACCATAAGAATCTAAGGACAATAGAAATGCCCATGATCATGATGGGCACTACTCAGATTAGTTATAAATAACTGACATTGGATAGTGGTATATGACTACTTTAATACAACTATCTTCCATTTAGTCTATTCCATCCATAAAATATTAGGTAATGGAATTTACTATAGTTAGTTGTAATAAAATTTTGTAAGTGGAATGTTGACTCATAATTCAGAGCCCTAAACATCTTAGTTTCATAATTGTTTTTTATCATCTCAAAATGTTGTCTCATCATTCAGAGCCCTAAACATCTTAGTTTCATAATTGTTTTTTGTCATCTCATGGGACTCCTTAAATTTAGGGTTAAAAAATTATGGTACATTAGATGGGAGGTATGGTAGTGGTGGTCTATGAGGAAATCATTTTAAAAATTGGTAGCGTATTTTGATACACTAAATCTCTAATAAATGAATATGGGTTATGCCTTGATCTTACTTTTGTTGATAATGCAACATGCCATTACAATTGAATGGGATAAATTGTATCTTGTATGAGCTCATACAATTTATAATGCATACATGTCATACAAATTTTTCTTGTGTCGCCTACTAGCAACGATGTCCATAAATACTTGTATGTCCATGCCTTTAATTTAATACATAAAATGATTAGTTAAAATAAAATCAGAATATCACATGGGCTTCTTAGCAATTTCACATTTTTTTACCTTATCCTAATTCTATGGGCTTCATAGCAAATTCGTTATTTCGAAACCTTGTCTTCATTTTATGGGATTCCTACCAATTTATCTTTTTTTAACCCTTTCCTAAAGCTATGAGCTTTGTAGTAAAATCACATCCCTGTACCCCAACCATATACACATAGTTAGTGCATACCACTTCAGATTGTCTATAAATGTAACTACCTCATGCATGTACTATTTTGTCTATTTCTATGTTTTGATGCATTTACTTTGATATATTTTATGAAGGTTTTTATATTGATTTCAATGAGTTTTTGTCCATTCTTATAACCTTTTTGTTCATAATTTCTATCATATTTTTCTTAAGTGGTTTGAATTCTCATATTTTAATTTCTATGTGCAGTTCATGGCTTTTATTTGTGGTATGTTTGACCAACACGTGCATTTATTGGTGACATCTAAGTGGAAAGGAATACATATTAATATCAAAATCATGTCATTTTATCCTCAAAATGAAATCATACGGTAATATGCAATTTTTCTATTTGATAAAGTGACTTTACAGCATGCCTCCTACATTCCTTTAATAGAAGGGTTGGGCTTATGTTTGTAATTATGTGATCAAATATGTGTGTGCATGGAAATTGATTCCTAAGATGTTTATCATGAAATTAAAGGGGATAGGGATGTGCCTCAAGGTTTGATCATTGAGCTACATGATAATACAACTTTCATGTATCAGTTATTTCTAGATATTCACATTTTTTGCACAAATAGATGTCTTCAACAAGTATCATCAGGGCAGAAACAAAATAGAATGAGATAAATCACTAGGGATGCATATATAATGCCTGATTTAGAAGACATTCTCATAGACAAATTTTTTGATACTTTGATTGATTTTCCATCGGTTGACATTGTTGTCAATGCCAACATGCATTGATTCTTGTTTACTCATTATGTAATGTTCACTTTTATAGTTGTCATACTATTGTCCATTCTCTTTCCTTACTTGGTATAATGTTCAATGGAAGTAATGAAAAAGTTTTTTTTGTATATCTATTGCACTCGTCTTGATAATTTAAATATATGTTTATATAAATTATATTTTGACTCTATATATGGTGTCATGAAATTACTAATGCTTTTACATACAACACACTATAAAATAGATATATAGCTTGAATGACCCAATATGGGTTAAATGTAATAGTTCATGTAAAATAATGTATTTGAATGAGAGGTGCAATAAATTTAGCCAAATATGGCATTCTCTTCTTTGTCAAAGTATACAAGTCTAACTACCCATTTTGATGATGTGTACATGTTTTAATGTTGTTTGGACCAAATTACGCTTATATTATATGCATTATTCAATCATTTTCAGTTGTACATTACAGTATATGATAGATATCATTCAATCAAAAAACAAAGTCCACTCCAATACATGAAAACGTGTTGTTCACTCAATACCAAAAGTCCATTTCTAATTCATTCAATGAAATGTTCTTGTAGGATGTAATATATGGCAAAAAGGTGGGAAGAAATAATATGCCTTAAACTGTAGAAGCTAGGTGAGGGTCCATTCGATTGTAATTGTATCAAGTAAACTAATTTTCCTAATGTCAATGAGGAAGACTTGTGGGTTTCTTGGGTTGAGCAAGATAGGGTTGATGACTTCATCAAAGGAGAATCAAGAAGGGCATTGTTCCCTAAAAATATTTGTGCTTTACATCACAAGAGAAATTTAGATTTTACTAGAAAGGATAGCATGATCACCACCATTTGTAAATATGGCATGTACGTCACCTCACACTATAGATTACAAGATGGTGTCTATTCAGATGCTATTATGTTTTATTCATGTACACTTATTTTCATTTTGCATGATTGTTTATTTATTCACCATAATCATGTAGCTACTGGTGTTCATATGGCCCTGATGACTTTCAAGAAATTGATGCCATGCCCAAAGAAAAGTCTTTAATGCCCAAGTCTAGAAAGGGTAGCTAATAGGGTTGAAGGAATATAAGGTACAATTGATGTTTTCATTTAATCACATGATACATGGTTTATAGACCTGATCATGTGTTATTCACATATAATCAAGTAGAACACACAAACAATGAATAGAACTATTGTCATGGCTAACAATATGAGTAGTTCAAGGGCAAGAAACATTTTTTTCTCCTCACATCATCACCTAACTTAATGAGTGGGTTCATAGTCTACTATTGTTAGGAATGTCTGTTGATGATATCCACCTTAAACACTGGGAGATGGTGCATGAAAAACTTGTATTATTTAATGGTGAAATAGAGTGAGATTATTTCTTAAGAAAGGATGAAATATACAATAGAGAGTTATTGATCACAGAGGAAAAATACATGTACAATGTTGATGATGCAACAAGTGTTTGGGAGTGGGTGTTGGTGAATCTTGACAAGTGATTTTTATATCAAGGATACAATGAGGAAGAGCTTGATGGGGATGGGGAAATCCAGCTCATCTTGGGCATCCAACTCCCATAACATCTAGAATGGTTGTTGATGTTTGGGAATCATAGGTTATTAGTGATGGATACAATGTTTGGGATGAATGTAATGAAGGTATTGTGCCACTTAAGAATAGTTGATAATATTAGTTATTCTGATGTTTGTAATAATAGTAGTTGTTTTAATGTTTTTATTTTTTTATTGTACAGTTACAATTGTACACACTATTGGCATTTGATTCCAAAAATAAAAGTGTGCCCATTGCATGGGTCATTATATCTTGATCATGTATTATCTACAAAATACAATGGATGCAAATTCTTATTCATAGAGTGAATTTGAAAGACATTGAAAGGACAAGCAGTGCTTTCATGGTCGATGATGCTAGTGTAGAGATAGAAGCTATGAGGTGCATCATTATCATTCTTTTATGCAATATGGACTTTATTTTTGTATGTGCATATAAATCATCCCCACATTATTTCATTAACTTATGAAAACTATTATTTTAAGCAAGGAGATGTTCGAATGTGAGGTTTACCTATGCATTTGCATGTTCATCACTAATGGTTAAATAATTTGATAACAAAGGTAAAAGGCAATGATGTAAGACATGTGATGTTTGAGGAATTGGGGTTCATAATGCATAGTTGTGTTGATGAAGAAATGGATACAAGGGAGTCAAATTTTTTTGTAGAAATATATCACTCCTATCAACCTATTTTTGTCAAATACTAGGAATATAGGATTAGAATGTGGTCAAGATGTTATCAAACACTTTCAGACGCTGGGCAAGACACCAATGCATTTATAGAATCTTACCATTCCCATTTGAAATGTCATCTTTTAATCACAATAAGTACTTATACAAATCTCAATGTGGATTGGTTGGTTCATTGACTAATAACATTAGTTTACATAAATTATTGGTGGCTACAACTATAAAAGGACACCGGCTTCCATAGGAACTTCAAAGTAGAAATACATGAAAATATTTCATGGGTACGGGCTTTGAACATCCTAGATTCTCATGTTATCTTTGATAATAATGATCCACATATGATATGGGTGCAAAGTATGAAATATGATAAGTTGTATTATCGCATCTTCAATGTAACACCTTCTATGTCGATGTGCAATTGCTTATTTTTAGTCCAAGGATATACTTGAAGTCATGTGCTCAAGGTGGACTTGATGAGAAATATGATAATTCAAGTAATTGTAGAAGATATAGCAATAATGCATGGTGTTAAGGATAACATCAATAACATCGATGTTGAGTACCATGTAAGTTTTGTTTCCCCCATATTGTATGCATTAACAACTTTGAGGTGACTGTAGTTTGTGTAATACATTTTCATTTCTTAGGTCAAAGACAACAAATTTTAAATTAAAAATGAGGGAGAAGTAATAGATGTCAAAGGTTTACACAATGAAATGCATGGTGTATTAGATATGGATATGCAAGGATAAAAATGTGCACTACAAGGTTTAGTAGAAAATATAGTGGATGACATGGAAAACCAACTAAGGGGGGCTATTATTATAAGTATAGTAACTACTTACACTCATATGTTTTTTGTATTTTTCAACATTTTTAAATAGATGCTTTTCACTTTATTAATAGATACCATGTAATTCTAGAGTTGATGATGTTGAGGCCTTGACATGTAGAGCACAAGAGATATTTGGTAGATGTTGTGTAGTGGATAGAAGCATAGAAACTATAGCATTTTTCAAAAATTATATGGCATAGGTTTATAACAAGGTGTAGAGTAGGGTGATATCAAATGCATAACACGTAATGCCTCATATATTTCAAAAAGTGCATGATGGGCATTGAACTTCCACCCATAGATAAAGAGAGTTCATATAAAATATGAATAGATGTAGACATCAGAGCATGTTGTAGGAGACCACACTTTTTCCAAATCCACCTCGTAACAATCCAAAATAACAAGTCTATGATGATGATATTAACATGACAGTGAAGCTAGATAGGGGTGGACATAATAGAGATAATAGATATAATTTTATTGATATTATATAAATAAATAATTCAATAATTCTGAGGTTTATTTGATTGGTTAGTAGCTTTAATACCTTGTTCATGCTTGGAAGAGTCTCTTTAGTCCTATTTTTACAAATAATTTTTACATCAACTTTCTTGACATGGTATTTGATGGAGAGGTAAGGGGAGAAGCTTACAAATCATCATTATCTAGCTCTGGTCTTAAAAGATATCTCATTGGCATGCTTTGCTTGTCTTGAATCTTCTTTCAAAGTCTAGGTTCTCCCTCTTAGGTCTCAAAGACCAAATCTTAATATATGTTTCAATAATATAGTATCAATACATGGAATGCCTAAGATGATCATAACATAGCTATTCTAACCCCTTTTAACTACCAAATTACCCTTCAATACTCCTTTCCACACAACATGCTTGTTATGACTTTTCTAGGGTAGTAGTTTTTTTTTTGACATTTATCCTTGTTGGGAACAACTGACAAAACTTATAAGGAAATTGATTACATTTTCAATAACCCTTTTATTCCATGAAACTCACGCATCTCCCTTTTGACACAGCTCCCTAGGCTTCACCTACTTCCTTCACAACACCTCTTCTCAATTATCCCTCTTAAGCTAGAAAGCTCCTTAGTTTGGGAAAACTAAAAGCATTAAAAACCAACTCAAGACCTTTTAGGAAACCCATTTGGATCCCCTAAGTGAATCAATCCTTTCTTTCCCTTTTTATTAAGACAAATTTATTTTTCCTTCATTACCCTTGTTCCACTAGGCCTTCCCTAGACCTAGTATTAGGACACAGTCCTAAAGCCCATACTTTACCATACCTAAAAAATATATTTATTTATTTATCTACAATAACACATTATAACTATCCAAATTACCATTTTTTGTAATTTTCTTATGGTTATCAAGAATACTCAAAACCCTAAATCAGGGTTTACCCTTGTTTACACAGGCTTAAGAGCCTATATAATTCACTATCATGGTGTTGTTCCAAAGGAACCAAAAGCCATATTTATGTCCCTCTCCATGTCATACACCTTATTCAATAGATTATAAGTAAGTATTGGATGTCTATTATCCTAGTTTGGCCAAAAGATAGAGTTTAACATCCTTTTATTTGACTGTGCAATAGTTTCTAGGTCCTATATTCCTTCACAAGAAATATAGAATTTACTTGGGTTATTTCTTCAGATTTATCCACCTTAATACACTATCAAATTCACCCTATCCAATGTTCAATCACCTTTTAATGATCAATTTCACTTCCCTTTTGTCTGTAGACTATGTAAATAGGGTTATGGTTATGTGTGGTTGTGCTATGTCTACTAAATAATTTATCCTCCAAAGTACTCACAAACCATTGAGGGACATTGTTCACATTTAGTTCTACTTATTACCTATCAATCCTCATTCCAATAAACCTTCATATATTCTAATACACCTTTTCATTTCTTAATAGCCTATAGACAGGGTTTAGGATTGCATACACAGGGTTTATCCTTCAAAGAGACTGCGTGTTCAAGTTTTGAACTCTAAATTGTTTTCATGGTACAAATTATATTTAAATAATTTATAAAATTACACAAATTAATTTTCAAATGACATAATGATTTGTAATTACAAAATACCAACAAAAACCTCACTCACCTACATATTAGCTTGATATGGTAAATAACTCACCAACAAAGCGAAGTTTTCCTTTCTTGACTCACTTAAAATTTTAATACTTAGTTCCATTCATATGTTACTAAAATGAAAAAAAATTCCATGATTAATATGTTGAGGAAAGTTTCATTATTTTTTCTTGAGTGAATCACACATTGTCTTACTCACTTTGAAACATGTATTCTTTACACTCAAACTGGTAACAAACACATTATAAATCTACATATGGATTCATGGATCCCTCAATACAATTCATAATCAATATCAATCAATATTAATCAAATATGGGGGTAACAAAACTCATACAACTTTATTTAATTAAAATTTTATCTTCTCATTACAAGAATAGCCTATCAAAGGGATTTCAAAACTTCTTCTTGAAAGGTTACACCTTATTCTCCATGTCTCCCTTATTTTTTCTTTCTTTGAGCTGCTCCTACCTATCTCTCCTACTCTCTACACCATTAAACTTACTACAAAGGACTTTTTTCTTACCAAATTCAATGTAGGTTTGGTTGGTGGTTACACCAACTTGGTTACCATAACTAACTTCCACATACAAGAGGAATTTTGACTAATTCATATGACTTAATGTAGGCATTATACATGAAATACATTAAAACCCCCTTCTTATGAATTTGAATGGATCCTCAAACTAACTTTTCTCACTTAACCTCTTCAACACATAGATCCCTAAGGCTTTGAATGTGTATGAGAAAATATATCCTTCTTTGTCTTTGACTAAGGGTTTAACCTTGCTTATAGTCCTTAG
Organism: Torreya grandis; assembly: GCA_037957365.1. NCBI lineage: Eukaryota > Viridiplantae > Streptophyta > Pinopsida > Cupressales > Taxaceae > Torreya > Torreya grandis. The sequence continues at coordinate 3,850,629 of JARHVA010000482.1, read as the reverse complement.
AGTTGACTTCTCTACCCCTCACATCTGTGCCATCTCTGCTTTTCTTGAATTCTCTTATATTTACTTATTAATTACATGTATGTAGGTAGTTACAAAATTTTTGATGCATGAAATTACATTTAATTTACATTCTCTTTTGCATTTGACTACCACATTTCATTTACACTCTCTTGTGCATTTGAAATTGCATTAGTTTTTACCAAACTCCACAAAACATCTTACTATGTTGATTAACTACATACAAAATGATTAACTACAATTTGTGAAATATTTTTGGAAGTTTTCTCTAATTAATTTTTGTATTTGTGTGGTAGGTGGAATTAATACTAAAAAACATGGGGAGTGTTGTCAAAATACAAGAGGAATTCCACAAATTCATATATAACAAATCAAATGTACTAGAAGAGCTAAATGTGGAATGGAAAACATTACATGAAATATCTTGTGTGGTGGTTCGTTATATCAATTAGAGGTGGCTTGTAAGCACAAAAAAAATTATCCAACTTAAAGTGATGGGTGAATGTTATCCTACATTAAAACATGGCATATCCTTCATACCATATTCCAATGGAAAGCTATGCGTACACAACATTCATAGACAGTTCTGATCATGATTTATACATACAGTGGTCATCTGAATAGGCATATAATGATGTTGTTTTGCCTAATGTGTGGGGTTCTCATAGTGCCATTATAGCCTATCTGAGGCCATTCTTGGAGAAGTTCTTGCCAATGAATGTGTCTAATCATCTGAATGTTGAATGTCTGTGTGCATCTGGATCAAGTAAAAAATTTATTCATCAGTGCAAACCTACCATTTCAAGTGCATTTCAAAATATATATCATTCAAAATAACCTCTTTCATGCCTCCATTTTTTGTCAATTCCAGCCATATACAACATTGTGGAAGAGATACATAATCTCCCACATTACAAATTTTCATCTCATCCAATTAAGCTGAAGTATTTCAAGAACATAACCACTAATTTTTGTAGACATGTTGTAGAGGATGAAAGTGATGGTGACTACAATCCATTAGATGATAGTGATGGTTCAGAAAGTGAATAGAATAATTTTATAAAAATATCATTCAATATTGATAAAACAGTGTTTAGTCTTTTATTTGATTCTATTTCAACATGTTTAATTTATTGATAAAGAAATTACATATTTATTTATGTATTACATATTTATTACTTAAAAAGTACATATTTTTTTGTCTATAATAGTGTTTGATATTTTGATCATGTAATGTTTTGATGATCAAATGAATAAAGAAATAAATGATTTTGTGTTTCATGTCCTTGAATAGTATTGTATTCTTATGAATGAAAAAATGTCTTTGAAAGGCCCTTGAAACCATGAATATGTTGATATTTGTGTTAAGTTATAGGTTTGGACAAGACTGCAGGTTACAGTTTGGTAGGGAGCAGTGGGTTGATGTCTTCAAGTAATTTAGATAAAGATTGCATTTCACATTGTTCCTTGGAGGTAATAACATAATATTAATCATTTGGTGATTATGTTATAGCTCCATCACCTCTTCTATCTCCCTAATAAAGTATCCAAAATAATTTGAATGCTCATCTGACACTAGAAATGGATTTAACCCCCTCTTAGGGCTTTATACGTAGGCAAGACTAAGTAGGTCTACCTGCATCTTTACAAGTTTCGACCACCTTTTTGTTTTTTAGACATATGTGTATGGTTACTCATGTTTTTAAATATCCTATTCAAATTTTTACACCTTTATTGAAGGTCTTGTCCTCCTTCAACTCACCTAGTTATCCTCTTCCTTCAAAGTTTGCAGGTTAGCATCCTAGGGGAGTACCCTCTCTTTGAGTTAAACAAAGGGTAATTCCCCTACTATCTCACTAAACTTGATTATTTTAAAATTTTATCCAATTGATAGTGGTGATCTATACAATATTTCATCTTTTTATCACCTCATTAGACCCTCCAAATACATCAAAAACCAAAATAGACTCCTAGGGAAGTTTATTATGTGCAAGGCCTTGACATATGACTGTAGGTTGCACTATTGGAGTCCCTCTTTTGTATTTCCTCCATGTTATAAGAGTCCCTTGGGATGTTTGACATTATTTTTGAGGTCTCTCACACATAGTTTGATCATCAATCCTTTATCAAAACATGTATTATTCACCTCTCATCTAGATTTATTTAGGACTATAGGTTGACTAACTGTATTTCCTTATTTTACCCTACTTGTAGGTGGTAGTTACATGATTTAGGCCTTGAAAAAAATGTTTATAGACTTGATTAGGGCTCTCAAGATCATTTTTTAATCATTTAGATCTATCTGTATCATTCACATGCTGTGTCAATACCCCTAATACCAAATTCTTGCTCACTGCCAATTTATCTTAGTTGCTTCTAATTTTTTAAATGTTATTGTAATGAAAATAATTTATCCATTTGGATCACCAAGATAAAACCCAATCACCCACACTTGACCTAACCCTAACATGTTGGTCTGTTAAACTAACTAATACAAATGTCCCCTAATTGAAATGAAGGGAGTTATAGTTTTGGCATTGTGATTGATTAAAACGTTTATCTCTTTCTTTGAAGAATGTAAGTCATCATAGAATAAATCATTGCATAGATATTAAGATCTTGATTGGTCTGCCCCCATAAATACTTTACATGAATTATAAGCCATGGCAAGGCATTTAAGGTGATGGACTCAACTAACCCTGAGAACATACACTTGTAAATATTAATGGCATATCCACATTTTAAATGAAGGTTTGGAATTACAATGTTGATGAGTATTGGGGTAGGTCATGCTTAAGTATAGTATGGCAACATTATTTTATCATCCACATCACACTATGTTTGATCACCTTGACTAAAGTTTAAGAATAATAATCATAAATGGTTAGAGTGTTTATATCTTTGATATTGATATTGATGGTATGCATCTATGTCCACATCAAATTTTCATCCAAATACTAAATCCATAATTCCAAATTGCTCTTAGTTGCTTCTAATTTATCTAGTGCCATTGTAAGTAAAATATTTTTTACATTTTAATCACTAAGACAAAATTTGATCACTCACATTTGACCTAACCCCTACATGTTATGCTCTTCAACCATCCAATATAGATGTTGTTTTATTGAAACCAAGGGATTTACAGTTTTGACTTAGAGATTAGGAAAAGAGGTTATCTCTTTCCATAAAGAATGCAAGGCATCATAGCCTAAAACATTATATGGTGATTTAAATCTTGATTTCTTTTTATCCTATAATTACTTGACATGAACTTATTTTGACATCCAAATACATTCTTACAGAGAAGGAAGAGGTGAAATATGTCAAAGTGAAATGAGAGATGATGGTTAAAAGCAATGACAAGTTAGTAGTCATGGGTTTTGAGTGAGGTGTAACTGTTTATTTACACTCTTTCTCTTTATAAAACCCCTCTTACCAATACATACATACATATATATGTATGTACGTATATTATAATATTTTATTTATTAATTATATAATATATATGAATATTATATATATTATATAATATATAAATCTTATCTTATCTTATCTTATATTATATTTATTATGAAATTTCATTATAATGTCTAGACATGTAGCTATGTTTACATGTAGCACATTTATCTTGTAATGACATGTAGTTAAGCGAATGGAGTAATAGGCTCCACTGAAACCAAGCTTCTAGGAGGAGATGTCACAAAAATCCAAAAAAAATAGAGAAGATCTAAGGGAGATTGCCTCACTTATTTGTTCAACTAATTTACAAGTTATCAACAATAATATGATGCACAATTTGTCCAATATTAAGAGTTTTCCTGAATTGCAAACTAATTTAAAGGCTCATCATTTCAAAGAGTTGATTATGTATAATAAATTATGATTAGGGATATTCATGGGATGGTGCAACTATCTTTACTCTAAATAAATTGGTGTAAAGACCACTTTTACATCATAAATTATCCTACCAATCTAAAGGTTTGTTTCATTAGTGTACAAGGTTATAATCTAATTGTCAAATCTACATTTATATGGAAAATAAACAATCAAAATCTATATTTATATGGGAAAAAAAAATCAAAATCGACCACCTATTAAAAAAATTAAATTACGACCTAAAACTATGCAACATGCCACATAACTATCAAATTCTAGAGCTCAATAGATGTTTTGTTGCTGTTGGTTCGTTTATTCCAATACAAGAAATAATAATTGTATTAAATTCCACATGCATGCATGCTTATGAAAAAATTAAAAAATCATTATATTGAAAAACACTTCATTTCCTTTGATCAAAGTAGTCTACAACAAATACTTTCAATGGCCCATTTTGCCAAGATTAGAATCAAAACAACTTCTTGTTTTAAAATACAACGTTACTGAGATCTTACCCCACTGGCATACTCCACATGGAAGCATATGAATTCTCTACCTTTCTACATACCATCACATACTAGTATAAACTAATGTCATCATATGTAGGAAAGGAGTTCGACTCCCCATCTATTCATCTTCATCCATTTTTTTCATCTTCATTATAAATAAATCATGTCGCTCAGAAGATTTGCCTTTGAGAGGTCCGAGGAGGCCATTGGCATAAACACATGAACCATCATGGCTGAGTTATTTTTTCACACTCATCTTTATCTTTGTAAGAGAAGGCACTACCATGGCATTTGGTAAGGGAAAGAAGAAAAAAATACTTTCCTTTATTGAATTTATTTTCTATATGAAGCTAGTGTAAAATCTACAAATTATCTAGTGTTAGATAAGAAATCAAAGAAATATATTTCTTTGTTTTATTAAATTGAAATTATTTTTGAAATGATACTAAAATGTGCAAATTATTTAAGGTTATGATATAAATTGACTGTGGTTTTAATAGCAGGTAAACTTATAGATAGTGTATAAATAATGTTGTATGGTCTAGTTACATTTGCATTGATGAAATACATAGCTCTATTTGTGGTTGTTGCAGTGACCTGTGAAGCTTTGAGCCATATCTGTACATAAATACCTCATCATTTATAATCACTCCCTTATTGATGATAACCATTCCTCATCATTTATAATCACTCCCTCATTACCCCTCAACAACCCTCATGATATAAAGCCCTATTTCATACTTTGCTTCTCCAAGCTCTTTGCCAATATCCACATAGCTTTCACTTTATCTTTCTTACTTGATCTCTATCTTTGGACACTGAACACATTTTAAATTCACATTTGCATTTTATTCATTTCATTTATTCTCCACCATTATTCAGATGGTCTCACTAAATTCTTCATTATATTATCCTTATTCAATGCATTCAATCTCTTACTTTGATACTATCCCCCTTACTAGTATTTACGCTTTATAACAAATTGGATCAAATATTTTCTCTTGTTCCTTAGGATTTAATAAGGATCTAACAAACTTTCTTCTACTCATTTGAGTTATGTCTGACATCTTCTCAACCCTATTTAACTTCTCAACAGAATCCTCATATCATACACTATTGCTTACTCTATAATGTACTCTTCTTGTATGGACTCAAATCAAATGCATATATGGATACCTTATAATATATCCCATTTATTCACAAATTAACATGCTTTGTGTCAAATATTTGATAACTTATTTTGGCTCTTTCTACTCTCAGATTAGGTCTTTAGGTTTACTTATACCCTATTTACCACATAGTCCTCCCCCATCCATATTTATCCATACTCAGACATCTTTAAAACACTATATTATTTTTGTGCATTTTGAAATAAAACTTTTCACCAAATTTAATGAATTATTGATAGTTACAACTCTTAAAAAATCACTTTGAAAGTAGAAACCCAAATACAAGGTTTGGACTAATTTCACAGACTTGAGAAGGGTCAAAATGAGATTTCAATCTTCCAAAGGTGATTCTAATGAATTTTAATATTGTATTAGGTCTTAATTAACCCTATGCACATTTTATAAGTGTTATATTTCCCTTTTTAAGTTACAGTAGATTGACTTAACCAAATTTGAATAGATTGTGTACTCACTCACAGGTCTGTAATAATATAAGAAGAGGTTATTTGTTATAATTCATTACAAAAAGGGTTATAAATCAACATGAATATAAAAAATCCTCTCAAAAATGTTTATACACTTTAAAAAGTCAATTCCTTCATCTATAACACTCAATTTTCTAATTTCCATGAGATACCACTTTGATTGTGTTAAGTTTCTTGATGACTGTAGGACTATGTTATTTTTATTTGTGCTCATCCAAATATATGAAATCTAATTGAAATAATATAATACTTTATGATCATATGAGAATTAAATTGCCATCATATACATTTGAATGTTCACTCCAATACATGTATATATCTTCTCACATAGATGTATACTCAAAACATTGGCTCAGAAGACATGGTTGTATTGTTTATCATAGAATGTCCTTAGTAGAATAATAACATACAATGTTTAAATACTATTAAGGAATTATTATTTCAATTTGATAATTACTCATACATTCCAAAATCCCACCAAATAGAATCTCCTCTTCCACAAGACTCTGACCTTCACTTAGATTTCAATGCATAGTTTGTAAAAGCACAAGGTATATAGTTTTTAATATGAACGTTCAAAATATTTGAAACTCAAATGAAAAATTATATAATCACCATAAAATACAATGTATTTTAAACTAACCACTCTCACAAATAACACAAATAACTTGTTACTAATCATGTTTCATGATTATACACATTGTCAACTATCTTTTCACATATTCAAGAAGATGCAAGGTCTATTTGCATTCTTGTCTACAAATAATCAAAACTTGTCTTTATTCACTTGTTTGTGGTTATTTAAATTCATAATTTTGAATCCTACCCCCTCCAAATCTCTTGAATCTGACTCTGAATACAAAATAAGACATGGACAAGACTCTTATTACCAAATAACCATCAAATTAATTCTAACTTTTTTTGTATGTTAAGAGTGTCCTCAACTTACTCAACTAATAAAATATTTCTCAAATATGAGTTTATGTATACATGTTGTAACATCCTAAAATCCTCACTAAAGTCTAACCACACCAAATTCAATGCTGGACTTCTTGAAATAAGATTGAAGTCTCTATGAAATTTCAAAAATTCAAATGAAAGATTCAATGGGAAAGTTCAATATGACTCTAATTCAAAATTGACACAAAAATATAAACTTATAATTACTCTTACAAACATCTTATGACCTTGACCACCATATAAAGACTCTAACCATGTAAACTAGATCACTATTTATACTAGGTAGTGTTACTCCTCCATCACCTTATCATTAGTAATCACTGCTTCATCATACCTCATCATCTCTAATCACTCATTACTCATCCATAATCTCCCTTAATCACTCCCTCATTAATCCTCACCATAACTCATCATACCTAATCACTCCCTCATTAACCCTCACCATCCCTCATCATCCCTATTGACTACCTCATCATCTCTACTCAATTCATCCTCATCCCTCCTCATCCTTAATCACTCCATCCAACACCTTTATGGTGGTATTTTATTATAGTTTAAAAATTCTAGGATATATAAGTGGAGATTTGAATGTTAATATACAATATAAGACATAGTGATCAAAATGATGTGGAGGCAAATTTGAAACACAAGTATTTAACACCTATGAAAAAATATGGGCCTATTATAAATGATATAATTTAGTATTAAAAATCCACTCGTAAAAGAGAAGTAAGTAAAACCACCATAACACCAAAAATTGGTAGTAAATACATGAGGATCACCAAGCTATGTGATTTCCTAAAACCAATAAATTGTTTTTCATATGAGGACATTTTATGATCCAAATAATTATATTTAAGGCCTTTGATTTGTATGTATATTGATTGAGTCATCATACCATAGATTAGAACATAATTTTCAAATGATTAGAACAAGTAGTCCAATATTAGAAAGTGGTGCTTAATTCATAACTTCAATATTCAATCCAATGAAGATTTTCATACTATGAGCTCTCTACTTGCACATCTCGATAAGTGAGTAGAAGTTATCTATCATTATAAAAATTTAAGTAGATAATATATTATGAACCCAATGATATGTTTGGTACTAAAAATATCTCTACTTCCCCCAACAAGAAATTATATGAATTAAAAATATTGTTTCATTAACAAATGTATATTAATGGTGAGACAACACACTTCATCATTTATAATGGAAGTTAGAAGAATTTAATTTCTCCTAAATTATAGTTTCAAAAATTGAACTTGAAATTTATACATCATCCATAACCATACACTAGTTTATGGTCTAGTGTAGGCCTTGAGAAATGGATCACCTAGTAGTGTCACTTGGTGTACAAAATCAAACTTTTTAAATATGCAATTCTTTGTGAAATCTCACCATTATAGGTGTGTGATGTTTTACATGAAGTCAACCATGTATTTACCATTGACATGTAGTTTATGATGTAAACCATTAAAATTTTCTAATAGATTATCTAGATCTAAAATACCATATATGGTAGTTAGTTCATAAGATTTCATTCATTAGTGTTAGGAAGTACAATAATATTGTCAATTATAGTAAGAATTATACTCTTAATGGTAAGAATTAAATGTTTAATGACATCCTTATGTCATATATCATAGTGTGGTTTATCCAACAATAATAAAGAAAAAATAATTGAACCATAAACTAGATGAATAAAACGATATCTTTTAGTCACCTAAATAAGTTCCTGCATACTATACACTAAAACAATACTCTTGATTTGATCCCTTAACTACCTCTAACTAAAACCTCTTTATAAAACATATCATTTCTATAGAATGAATAGATCAAGTGGTAGATCCATGAAATCATGGATAGTGGACACATCATGCACAAATCATTGCCTTGTAGAAAACCAATTGTGTTTGTGCCAAAGTTATGAATCAATTAAAATTGACTATCATAAATGGGTACTGATAACACAAGTCCTAGAAAAGAGATACTTTATATTATAATAGATTAAATAACATATTATTGGAATCAAAGATATATTTAGAGTATATACTTATGTCAGATGATGAGGGAGCGATTAGGGATGGTAAGGGATGGTGAGGGTCAATTATGGAGTGATGAAGGATCATGAGGGTCAATGAGGGAGTGATTAGTGATGATGAGGGATGAAGAAAGATTGATCAGGTATCTTGAGGGATGAGAAGTGGGTGGTTAGGGATGATGAGGGATGGTGATAATCAATGAATGAGTGATTAGGGATGATAAACCTGAGTGATTAGAGATGATGAGAGATAACAAAGGTCAATGAAGGAGTGATTAGGGATGAGGAGGGATGAGGAAATGAATAGGTATGATGAGATATGAGGAAAGAGTGATTAGAAATGATGAAAGATGGGGAAGGAGTGAGTAGGGATGATGAGGGATAGTGAGGGTCAATGGAGGAATGGTTATGGATGATAAGGGAGTGATTAGAGATGATTATGGATAGTGAGGGTCAATGAGGGAGTGATTAGGGATAATGAGGATTGATGAGAGATTGGTTAGGGTTAATGAGGGATGAGTAGGAAGTGATAAAGGATGAGGAAGGTGATGATCAAGTGAAATTAATATGTAAAGTGGTTGTTTGATGTGTGTAGGTCATTAATGTGACCTATGCTACCCCAAAAACACCACTTTACATTAATTTAAAAGTGAGTGGTTTATAAACATCAATTTTGACAAACCTAAGAATCCTACAAATGCTAAGAATCAATCTGGAAGGCCAAAAAAACTAAGAAATGACTATATGTTTACCTAAAATGGATATCAATTATAAAAGTTATGTCTTGAAATCCCTAGGTTTAATACTTGGACCCTAAAAATGTCTAAGTATTGACCTGATTAGATTTTAAAAAATTATTTTCCTCATCATAAGTCATGTAACTGTGAGACCAACTCTATTAGATGATGAGTGACCCTAATTTCTTATATTTACTAAAATAAATTTAAAGTATAAGAACAATTACTTAACATTTAGAGTAGTAAATATAAGCTTATGGTTAAAGTTGGCTTTAGGTGCAACACCCAAATGCTCATGGAGTTGGTTTTAGACTTATAAAAAAGTAATGTGTACACATTATATAATGCATACATGTTATATAGTATATTATATAAAGCATACACATTATGTAACACATATGCATTCTATAACGCATATGCGTTGTTTGAATTTAAATTGAAAACTGAGCCTTTAAGCTCAAAAATAGCTTGGATTTCTATGCCAAAGGCTTAGGACTGTGCATCTATAGTTGAGATCAAGAGTTTTAGGAAAAAACAAAAAAATTCAACTTCAATCACCAAATATGCTATGGATTTCAACATCAAAATTTAAAAAATTATTACCGTTATGATGAGCATGTTGTCCTCTTTCTAAATGTATGATTTTTATAATTTTTGGGATAATTTAAGGCTTTAAAATATATTTATTTCTAACAACATATTTTTTAGGCTACTACATGCCTCACCCATACATGCATCTTCATGTTTATCTATTTTTTTCATTGATCTAAGTATAAAAGAAATTATATGGTAACAAACTAAGCTTAATTCGACACACATTCAAACAAAACAAAAATCATTTTTTTTGAGGTACTTTGGGTGGGTCACATGGATGGTTATCCATTTTTTTTAATTTTTTAGGATATAATAAAAAAATATTCATCAAAAAAATATAAAAAAGCTTGTAACACACTAGAATATCTTATCTAAATATTCACCAAAGGGTTTATAAAAATATTTAACGATGCTCAAAAAATGGTGGGTCACACAAAATGGTACAATTCTAATTTTCATAAAAAAAATAGGAGGTCCTCTTCAAATTTTAGATGTTTGACCTATTTATACTTAACCATTTTTTTAAAAAAAATAGTTTTTGAAAACTAGACTCAAAATGCTACAATTTATGTATTTATACCATTTTCAAATTTTGAGTGTAGAAATATATAATTATCTACAAAAAGTCACATTTATAAAATTTTAAAAAAATCATGTCCACAGATAGACCCTTTTTTGTCCCCCAAGTTGGTGTACTTACCCATATCAGGTACTCTTTTCGGTCATCAAATTTCTATTTTTATTGATATTAAAGCTACTCAATGCTTTATCTCTCCTAGAATGTTGAGTAAATTATCTAGGAAAGTTGGTTTTATGTAAAATGCATGGTTAGTATAGTATGGAAATGAGTCTAAAGTCAAGGTTGACAGATGTCTCGTAGAGGGTAAATTCTATTGGCAAAAATTCAACATGGTTGTGGATCTTTATGCAGCACAACTAGGGTCATATGATGTGATCCTAGGAGTGAATTGGCTTTCTAGGTATCAATCCAAAGTTGATCACTTCCTTAAATTGGTCGAATGACTAGTAGATTTGGGAAGCCAAACCCAAATCCAAGTTAGAGGGAGTTGAAGTTTAGAAGAAAATATGCCATTCGATTATAAAGGGCTCAACATAAGGCATGCCAAGCATTCCTTGTCAAGATTAATCTTTGATAAAGATAACATCAATTGAGAATTTGAGATGAGGATGTTCCAAAAATAGCTTGTATAACTCATTATGAGCATTATGAGTTCACAATGCTACCTTTTGGGTTAATAAATGCATCAGCAACATTCATGAATCTCATGAAAAGTGTGTTTAGGGATTATCTTGATCAGTTTGTATTAGTATTTTTGGATGACATCCTCATTTATTCCAATAATGAGGAAGATCATGTTGAGCACTTGCAGTTAGTTTTGTAATGGTTGTGAAAACACAAGCTTTATGGGAAGTTATCTAAGTGTGCTTTCTTTCGGAAGAGAGTATAACACTTGGGACACATCCTCTATATAGAGGTAATTTTAGTGGACCTAGCTAATATTAGGACCATCATAGATTGGCCAACACCTAAAAATATGCATGAGGTGCATAGTTTCATGGGTTTAATAGGGTACTAAAGAAAGTTTGTACTAAATTTTTCAAAAATAGATAACCCAATCACCTCACTCTAGTAGAAGAAACAACATTGTATATGGTCAAACAAGTGTGAAGAAGCCTTTCAACTCTTGAAATAGAGGCTTACTTCTACACTAGTATTGTACATCCCATATGTGAATGGTCATTTCTTGGGGATAATAGATGCTTCAAGAGATGGCTAAAAATGAGTGATCAAGCATGATGGTTTAGCTATGGCCTATTAATATAGGAAATTAAAGTATTATGAGCTAAATTATGCTCTTCATGATCTAGAATTAGATGTTATAGTACATGCCTTGTAAGTATGGAGACATTAATTTTTGGTTAAACCTTTTGAGCTTAAGACTTAGAATTTAGGTTTTAAGCATTTTCACTCAACCCAACCTTAATGCTTATCAAAGGTGGTGGTTAGAGTTTCTTTTAGATTATTATTTTGATATCAACTACATTAAAGGCAAAGAGAATTGAGTTAAAAATGCATTTAGCTATAAAATGTACATTATAGATTTGGCTACAATTAGGATCACCTTTAGAGATCAGGTAGTGAAATTATCACCTGGTGATGAATTTTACGATCAAGTTAAGAACACTTGGGTTGAAAACTAGCAAGATCATAGATATCAAGGTTTTAAGTTTGAGAATGATGGGATTTTAAGGTATAATGACAAGATTTATGTTCTTAATAAGGAGAATGTGAGGAATTTGTGATAAATTAATTGCATAATGTTTCATATTTAGGGTCTCCTAGAGTAATTAAGATGGTATCAGAGTTAAAACCCTTGCATATTTGGAAAGTAGTTAAGAAAGATGCAGTTGATTTCATCTCTATATACTTAGAGTGTTAGCGAGTCAGTGTTAAACATGTGCATCCGGTTAGGTTATAATACCCACATTCGGTACATGAATGGAAATGGTAGGTAATCAGTATGGATTTTGTCCAAGGTTTGCCTATGTGCAAAAATCTTTGTGATATGATCTTGGTGGTTGTGGATAAAATAAACAAAGTAGCTCATTTTATTCCTGGTAATATAACTGATGATGTTCTTATGCTTTCTAGGATATTTTTGAAATAAATTTACAAATTGCATGGATTTCCTAAAATTATTATTTTAGATAAGGATCATAAGATGACTTCCATAATTTGGTAGACTTTATATTTAGCTTTGGAAAACCAGCTAAATTTTAGTATAACTTACTATTTAGAAATGAAGGGGAAAACAAAAAGGATAAATTAGATCTTGGAGGATTTGTTGAGAATATATTTCATGGACCAAAAATACAAGTAGGAAGAATACCTACCTTTGGTTGAGTTTTCTTACAAAAATTCATACAATCATTTATTAAAATCACTCCTTTCGAGGCATTATACGATAGGAGATGCAGAACACCAATTAGTTGGGACAAGCTAGAAGGTAGTCATTTTTGGACCAAAAATGCTTGTTGAAATGGAAAAGAAATTAAAATTAATAAGGTAGAGATTGGATGAATTGAATGATAGGCAAAAAATATACATTGATTTGAAAAGAATAGTAAGGTAGTTCTCGGTTGGGAATAATATTTGTCTATAGGTTAAAACCCAAAAAAGTGTGATAAGGATTGATAAATCAACAAATCTATCACCTAGATATGTGGGTCATTTTGAGGTCCTAGAGGTAATCATTCATGTAGTATATAGGTTTGCATTGCCACCAATTATCCCTGACTATCATCTCTATATAGATAATTTTACCCACCTTTTACTTTTTATAAAGTTCTTTTACAATATGCAAGATGGGATCATTTCATCTATTTCTCTCACTTTCTCTTTCTCTTTCTCTTTCTCTTTTTCTTTCTCTTTCAAAACCTTTTGGAGATATGCAAAACAATTTCAGAAGTCTCTAACATCCTATAGAATATCAAAACTTTCATTTGGGTCATTGTATAGATTGGTTATTTCTTACAGAAGTAGTAATGTCGGTGAGAGTTAATGGACAAGTACATTATTTATTTCACAACTATCGTAATTATTTTTGTGTCATTTAGAGAGCTTATATTAATGTGAAGTAAGGTTTTACACAGTTATGAAGATCATGGCATAATGGCTTTTCTAACACATTTATTGGTTGTGACTTTCATGCAACTTATTTCATGCATAACTTGATTGGGCACATATTTCATGTGACTTGTTATAGGAAAGAGGCATTGTATTTAATTCCTTCAATTATGAAAATTTCCTAAAGATTAATGTAGTACGTTGTGATCCATTATGTTGTAATGTGCTATGGCACCTTAGAACTGTATAAGACATTTAATTATTATAACACATTAAAGTGTTTTATTTTTTTATGGGTTATAAATCATTAATGTAATTTGGGTGGATTGTGTGTCTATGTAAACACAAAACCTTCACTTGAAAAGGCATAACATGCTCTTTTATTAAAAATGAGGGTTTATAAATAAAAACCTTGTGATAATGAGAGAAAAAGGCTTTAAGGATATCAAGGAAATGATTAAGTTGAGATCCTACTTCCTTGATAGCTTTGATGTGATCAGATGCTTTTTTGAAGAAAAGAAGAACAAAGAATTATTTTGAAACTCTATCTCCAATCTTGAACTATTGCATCCCCATCCCCATCCCTTCCCCTTCACCTTCGCTTATAAAACACGGCAGTTCCCTCATTTATTACGTATTTTTCATACCATGCCAAAATCTTAGGCTGACATTCGACTAATACTTTTCAAAGCCGCGGCATACCACGCCGAAATCTTACAAAAGTAAAGACAACAAGAAACGTGACTTGATTTTTTAATAAAGAAAATTAGATCGTTTGAACGAACACTCATACTTTTCAAATCGTCGCACCGTTCAAGCCACGAAAAGAAAGCCCAAGTGTGAAATCGCGGAAATGGACGAAGAATTTTCAACGGTGTATCTTTCATCTTATATATTATTTTCCCTTTCAATGAAATGTATAACATTTAATAAGCACCTTCAAATTTTGTAAACCGTTTTTCTCTGCTCATTCCCTGCGAATTTTGTAATGCTAATGGGCAGACACTTGACACTCATTATTTTAATAATGTTGATGCAGTTGATAGTTTTATCAAACAACATGGTTACCATACTTCCGCAGTTAAACTTAACTCCGTGGTCACAGTTACCTACAGTTAAGCACGTTACCCACGGTTAACCCTGGGCAAGAACAAACGGGCACCGGCGTTCAAATTAGCTTCAAATATGATAGCACGTGCTGATGATCTAAGAGATTGGTTGGTTCCAGATTTGCTGGTTCGATATGTTAGGAAACCCCTTATCCAACAGAAGCACAATTGATTACTTTCTTATAAGCAATTAAACACGGAATTATACCAGAATGATAAAGTAACTAGAAACTTGAGACAACAAAGAATTTGAGAGACAATACACACTCTTGTATTAGATATTACTAGAAGAAAATACAATAAGGAAGATGCCACTTCTTCCTCCACCTCAAAGGCTTGCCACACCTCAAGACCTTCTTCCCTCTCTCTCTTGCTCAACCTTAACAACTCTAAAGCCTGAGTTATTATCCCTCCTTGAATGCTTCAGCTGATCTCCTTGACCTTACACCTGTAGATCTCCTTGACCTTGCTTGCTTCAATGTTTTTTACTTGCCTTCTTGGTAAATTACAATACATGCCTTATGGGTCTTTAAATAGGATCCCATGCTTACAAAAATAGAACTCTAGTTACAATAATTAGACACGCAGCTCGTGACTATAATTAGTCATTTGACATGCAAACACTCGCTTCACTTAACTGACTGTTCGTCAACAGCAGTTTTGGAAATACACAGGCGACCGATGCCGGTCCCTACTTGTCTGGTGCTGCCGACGTCGGCTGACTATCTGCCGTCGCCGATCTCCCACTGCATTTGACCGACGTTGGTCATACTGCCGACGCTGGTGGCTCTAGTTCTTCAGCATCCTTCCTTGTGTCTGCAAATAGTTGAAGCTTTTAGCTCCACACCTTAACAATCTCCCACTTGGAGATAAACAGCTGCAACTTGTACCTGTACCTATACACCATCTATTTTGTTCCTTAGGCTCTGTATCCCTCTTCAATGTCACTCTTGAAGACCAACCACCACGCAAACCTGTGATGCAATACCTGTATCCTGTGCCACAAGAATTTTGCTGCTCCCAAATTCTTCATGACATACTTCTAAACCAACTCTACCCTTAGCTCATAAAACACCATGTATATGAAACCCTGCAACAAGTAACACAATACAGTAACAGGATAATGTAGCTAATATTATCCAACCTAGTAAAGATAAAATACAATGGTCAAACCTCCATTGTTCTACAGCCTACTCAAGACCATATACCATAGCCTTCTGTCTCATGTGTCCATCCACTCTCTTCTCTAAAATGGGAATCCATCCCTATATCCAGTGCTTCCTTCCAGCTGACAACACTACCAACAAATACCTATTTGGTTCTCCAAGAACTCACACTCCTCATCCATGCCAAGCTCCCACTGTTTCTAGATTCTACTTGCATTGCTTCTTCCATCTTCGTAGTTCATGACTATCAGTAAGCAATATAAAGAAGGTGAACAATGAATATGAGGTTCACATACCTTTCCTGACCTCCACATGGGTGTTTGAGACTTATTGATTCACCCAACATCCGTTCCAGTGACCGATCTCGGCCATCTCCCAGTCTGCTCCTGACCGATGTCAGTTCCCTGCGCTGACCCTGACTGTCGACGTCGTTTCCCTGGCCGACACCGGTGTCCCCCCTACCGACGTCAATCCTTATGACCGACGTCGGACTTCTCCTGCCTGACCTACCGACCCTGCTGGTCTACACATGACCGATGTCGGTATCTGGATGACTGACGTCGGTGCCAAGTGACTGACATCGGTGTCTGTGTGTTCCTGTAAGTGATGAAATTTTCATCTGTGAGCTCTTCTTGGATCAAACCTCTATCCATGCTGCCTTGCTCAGATTTATTCAGCCCCTGTGACTGATCTCTGTCCTTCATCTCCTCCATAAACACCAAGGCTTCTTTGTTCCTATCAAAAGCTTCAAATTTCCTCTTTCTGTAATGAACTCTATCTATGCTTTCCAAATTTGAACACATACCTTTTGAATCAAGAACTTCCATTCCCTTCCTATTCTTGTGACCAAGCCTATTAAGCCACATCTTCGAATCTACACCAGAAGTAGAATCGGTAATACAAGTAGACAAATAAAGAGTATCTACTTTCTTACCTCTTGCTAGAATAAGTGCTCCCTTGGTAACCTTCCAAGAATCCGCTGTGAGGGTTATTGTGCATCCCTCATCTCCCAACCTTCCTACAGAAATCAGACTCTACTTCAGAATTGGAACATGCATGACCTCTTTCAACACCCATGTGTTGTCAATCTACAATCTCAGCTGCACTTTCCCTTTGCCAACTATCTGACAAGGCGTACCATCCCCTAAATAGAGAACTCCAAAGTCTCCCTGTTCATACTTATGAAACAAATCTCTATTTGGGGATGCATGAAAAGATGAACCAGAATCTAAAATCCATGATCCTACCTGACTATCCAAAGAAAGTATGAGAGCATCCTGTACCACAATATTTGCATCCTTTGCTTCTTCAATACCTGCATGTTGATTCTCTTTATCTCTCGACCAACACTCCTTCTTTGTATGTCCTTTCTTTCCACAAAACTAGCAGGTAATACCTTTGGACTCAGATCTCCTTCCCGACCTTGATTTCCCTTGCTCAATCTTCTCCCTTTGCCTTCCCCTGCTTTCTGCACTTAGAGCATTCCCTGATGATTCACCTGTGCTTCTCTTGCGTATTTACTCATTCAAGATCACACTCACAACATCATCAACTTTGAAGATTTTAGAAGCAGATGCAGAATTACTTACTACCATAACCATACCATCCCAACTTTCAGGGAAAGAACATAAAATCAAGAGAGCCTTTACCTCATCATCAAAAACAATATTGACTGAAGCTAATTGGTTTACCAAACCATGAAAATCACTGAGATGAGTATGTACCGATCCACCTTCCTGCATTTGCAAAGTAAATAGTTGCTTCATAAGATATACCTTATTAGAAGCCGAGGGCTTTTCGTATAAATTTTCCAAGGACTTTATCAACTCTTCTGTTGTCTTGCACTGTGATAAGTTGGAAATCACAGACGATGCAAGGCTCAACCTTATGGAACCGAGAGCCTTTCGATCAAGAAAAATCCATTCTTCATCTTTCATATCTGTGGGCTTGCATGCAACCCCACCCAATGGTAAGTACAAATCCTTCTAATACAGATAGTCCTCAATCTGCATCCTCCAATGTTGATAATTCTTGCTGTTAAACTTCTCCATTCGTAGCTTACTTTCTTCTGCCATTGCTGAACTCCCACTCAATCAGAAAACCCTGTGAATGACCTGTAATCAAAAAATAATACCCTGCTTCCTGCAAATCATAGCTCTGATACCAACTTTTAGGAGACCCCTTATCCAACGGAAGCAAAATTGATTACTTTCTTATAAGCAATTAAACACGAAATTATACCAGAATGATAAAGTAACTAGAAACTTGAGACAACAAAGAATTTGAGAGACAATACACACTCTTGTATTAGATATTACTAGAAGAAAATACAATAAGGAAGATGCCACTTCTTCCTCCACCTCAAAGGCTTGCCACACCTCAAGACCTTCTTCCCTCTCTCTCTTGCTCAACCTTAACAACTCTAAAGCCTGAGTTATTATCCCTCCTTGAATGCTTCAACTAATCTCCTTGACCTTACACCTGTAGATCTCCTTGACCTTGCTTGCTTCAATGCTTTTTACTTGCCTTCTTGGTAAATTAAAATACATGCCTTATGGGTCTTTAAATAAGATCCCATGCTTACAAAAATAGAACTCTAGTTACAATAATTAGACACGCAGCTCGTGACTATAATTAGTCGTTTGACATGCAAACACTCGCTTCACTTAACTGACTGTTCGTCAATAGTAGTTCTGGAAATACACAGGCGACCAATGCCGGTCCCTACTTGTCTAGTGCTGTCAACGTCGGCCGACTATCTGCCATCGCTGGTGTCCTTCTCCACTGCATCTGACCGACGTCGGTCATACTGCCGACGCCGGTGGCTCTGGTTCTTCAGCATCCTTCCTTGTGTCTGCAAATAGTTAAAGCTTTTAGCTCCACACCTTAACACGATATTAGTTGGTTGGTAGGGCTCCTACTGTCCCCCAAAGTCCTTTAGGTTTGAGTTGATATCCCCAAGTGTATTGTTTAGCAATAATTTGCATAACAGTTAATCCTTGTTTCAATATTTCTTAGAATAATTCAATTTACTTTTGAAAATAGTTTGGATTCTTGAATCTGTCATATTTCAGTTTATATCAATTTCATGGATTGGTACACAAAAAAATTCATGTTCTTTTCCTCAGCTTCTCTGAGTGAATATTGGATGATTATAAATCCCAGCGTCTGATATAGGAGAAGCCCCATAAATTAATAAAAAAAATCAAAATCTGTAGCATCAGAGATTTGATACTAAATCACACATCTGCACACCACAAAGAAACCCCATGAGCATGAATTTTATCATTAGATTATATCTGCCAAGTTTACAAAACAAAGAGATAAGTAAACATTGTGTCCCTCTGTCAAGTATGTGGGGTTGTTGTAGTAGAGGAGTAGCCTCTAACAATGCTCATTTGGTACACAAACATTTTCATATTCACGTGGAATTTCATTACCCTCAAAAATGTAAAAATAGCCTAACAATCATGTAAAACAACACCAAGTAAATCTTCTATCCTCATTAAAATTTACATAATCAAGAATATTATACTTAAGACCATAAAAAAATTACACACTTTGGGAACAATCAGTTAAATGTTAGTTGGAATGTATGCGGCAAAATGACTCGATTCTATTCCATGCCTCTTCTAATAAATCTAGGGGTGTTACAAATGATATCCTTATTCAATTTTTTATTCCAAATATTGACCCTGTAGATCTATCACGATATGTTTTCATACATAAATCAGCTAAATAGTGATCAGAAAAACATACATTTAAAGTGCATATTAATAAAACAAATTATATATGCTATATTAAAGAAAGACAGTCCAAATCACTTGGTTGCACCACTACTGATTCTTCCTTAACAAGAGTCAAGGCAAACTCCATATCATCTTTGTTTCTTTTAAAGGCATAAAGGCATAGAAACCCATTCTTACTTCTTGATTTATTTTTTTCATGGGATAATAAAAATAAAAGTAATTATAAACTCGATAGCTCTACCCAATCCCATTATAACCATATTTCTATTATTCCATGTTTAATTCCATAAAATAAATCATCTAGAAAATATTTATTATCTACATATACATATTTTAGTTTGATGATTGAAGAAGACAACATAGTTTCAGAATATTGATCTTCTTGATAAACCTTTGTATTATCATTTTAATTTTTGAATTTAGTAATTTATAGTCAAGGAAGAACCAACAAGCAATGATGGTCGAGTTATCTGTTTACTTTCTCCTTTTGTGTCATTGCTATATATGGCATATGCACCAATTGAAGATGAATATCCACATGAATTAGATAACGATGTTGTTAATTCTTCTTATATATGCTCATCCATTAAGATATTATCATTTAGAAATCCACTGTAAGTAGGAATTCCATCACTTGCTATTATGTTGGTAAATTTAGCATATGCATCAATTAAAGATAGATCTCCATATGATGTACATAATGATGATGGGAATTATTTTTATATGCGCTCCACAATTAGAATATTTTCATCTTAACCTTCATTGCAAGAAGATCATGTTATAGATTTGTTTTCTACCTTCCTACTCAAGAATTTTCTTTTCAAATATCATGTATTAATTTATTTCAAGTATTCTTTACTTTTCAAAACTCAAACATAGACTAAGAATTAAAGGTTAAACAAAACTATGTAGTGTTCAGCATTAAGCAGTGCCTCTAGCTCATATTTATGGGTAATACCATCGTGATTAAACTAATACATCTGTAACCTAACATACCTACAATAATGACATCTAAATATCATCCCTATAAACTATTGGGAATAAATAAGGACCATGTTGTGTCATTAAGACCAAGGGATGGGATAATCCCTCTTGGTCAACAACACTAATTAAGACAAGAAAATAACTTTGACTACCTTAAATGATTCTGACTTGTGAACTTATGAAATAAAAATTAATAAAAAGTATATTTCTTACTCAAAAGTCAGTACTAT
The DNA here is from genome assembly GCA_037957365.1 of Torreya grandis. Classification (NCBI taxonomy): domain Eukaryota; kingdom Viridiplantae; phylum Streptophyta; class Pinopsida; order Cupressales; family Taxaceae; genus Torreya; species Torreya grandis. Next base: position 3,829,350 of record JARHVA010000482.1, on the reverse strand, counting down.
CAAAAAGGAGAAATGAAAATATGGATTGAGAATGTTAAACCAATTATGATAAAAAAACTACCAACCATATGGCTCTCAGAAAACAAAACCTTGGCAACAATAATTGTAACGATCAGGTTGTCTAAAGTAAAGATCAAAAACATTTTTAATGTAAATAAAAGTGGAAAGGGGATCTATCTTGAAAATTTTAATTTCTATTTTTTGTTAGGGTTTAGGGTTAGTCTAGTTAAACAAGTATCTGATTACTTAAAATGATATTTTTTACACTCCTATTTGGGTAGCTATCATAGAGGAACTATCTAGAAAACTGGGCCCTGGAAAGGGCTGCATACCCAGACCTATAGTTTATATAAAACATAGAATATAAAATATGACTACATGCATACTACACCTTAATCTTGTTTAGAAGCAGGTATGTAGGAAGTCTAGGAAGTGAAGGATGCTTCCAGTATGCAGGTGATTAAGATAGGGTTGTAGTTGTGTACTAAATAAAATTAAAGTTAAATTAAAAGGTAAGACCATTATAATAAGACCTTAGTTTAGATTTTAAAAATCAAAGATTAGAACTCTTTGATATATTCAAAAGGATCTTGATTGGATCATCACAGTTCATAAGGCTTTAGGCTAAATTCTGACGTAGAATGCAACCATATGTTATATGCTCTTATCATGATGACTTCGGTGCTTATCTAGTGGAGATGAGTGGTAAACAGTGAGTGACTCAGGATTTGATTGATCCTGATGAGTCAAGTCTCTAGCCAGAGCAAAACTTACTCATGTGTAGATGCCTAACCCATTTGGCAAAGGAATACCTAACCCGTATGGTTAGATGCTTGCCCATTTAGAGAAAAATGCCTAACCTGTATGGTTCAATGCTTCCTTGTTTGATAAAGGATATCTAATAGGATAAAGTATACTTGAGTTATACTCATATAAAAGCATTGATTAAACAAAAAAATATATGTTTTAGGATAGGATATGGTCCCGACACTATTACATTGGTATATAAGGCTTATGCACGAATCAAAACTAGATATTTATATGAAGTATATAATTATGATGGGTGTTCTTATTCTATATACCCATGCATTGGAACACTACCAACCTAACCTCCATTACTATTAGGAATTCCATAACTTTTTATTGCACTGGTAGGAATGACATGTATAACAACTAAAACTAGATCTCCATATGGAGTAGATGTAGATAATAGATCTTATTTATTATCCTCTAATAACAACATAAAAGTGGAAATACTAAATAAAATTCAATTAGAGAACAATCTTTCCCTGATACCATGAAAAATTATATATTGTTATCTAGATATTGTTCAAGTAAAAATTGCTTAATTAGCTTGATTATACAAGTATTATATTGTAAAAAAAGACCCATTTTATTTTTAAAACACATATATTCATGAAAGATACTCACAAATTATGAAAAATAAATATTAATTATGCTATATATTTTCGGGTTATGCCCTATAAATAAAATTTTGACCTATTTAAATTAGCAAGGATCTCCAATTATAAAGTTTAATTGGTATACAGGCATAGAAACCCATTCTCAACCTTAGGATGAATGCCATATTTACCTGCACAAGAAGAATCATATAGATTTAAAATGTGCTCTTCTCCATGTGCTCTTCTCTATTTGTGCATTCAATTCATATTTTATTTTGAAGATCATGGATCGATTTACTTGTAAATTTAAATTTTCACCAAAACATTGAACCCTTTTAATTTATTCAATGTTCAAATTTGTGTTGCAAAAAAATTAAAACTATTTTCTTTTGTTTTGTCAATAATTTTTAAATATTAATTTATTATTGGCAGTGTTTTTAGTCTTATATGTTTCTCTATATCACCTTAACTATAATTTCAAAATGGCTCTCTTACTAATATAAATGTAATATGATTATTATTTTTTAAATATCACATTAGAAGAGTGATAAAATTAGGGATCATCAACTATACTCAGAGCTTATTTCTCTAAATCCATTTGACTTTGATAACATTCAAAAATTAACTCATTTTGACTACAACTTCAACATTGTAATATGAAAAAATAAGATGCATAGTTTATATATAAGGTTTTATACTTATTAGATGAAAACTATTCAACTTTTATATATAACTTCTACTCAAACCAAGATTCTAAGAGTGCTATTATTAAAATGTTCACATTTGATGAGTTGTTTGAAAGGTTGTTCTCTTCCTCAATATTTTTTTTCAAATCACTCTGAAATAGCTATAAGTCTCTTCCTCACTATAGGGATCATTCAACTCTTTACATCTAAGTGGTGATAAATCCATTTATAAACCTAAACTTATCTCTTAACACGACTAGGTTTGGTAGGTAGATTTGATATGATTAAATCATATCAGGTAGTTTTGGATGGTTTGTTTAAATCATACAATGTGGATTTGTTACTGGATTATGATATGATTAAGTAGGTATTCTTGGAAAGAATCATCGAGAATTATTAGTTTGTGAAGGCTTTCTTCCACCCTTCCATAATTTATAGAAGTTAAAATGGCCTTGTGTCCAAAAACAATATTTTTATCCTTAAAGCTTCACCTACATTGTATAAACTTAAGAAAATTTGGTAATCTATAAATGAGATGGCTTGCAAGCTTAGATGATACCAAAATGGTAGCTCCTTTCAACTGGCTTGTAATTTACTGGTATATCTTTTCTATTTTTGTGTGTAAGTGTAAAATAAAAATATCCAACCTTAACTAAGATTTTCAAAGGAAATGAGAGGCATGTTATGGCTCCATGTCAGTATGAAGGCCCATTAAATACTTGTAAAGTACTAGTGTTGAATGTTAATCTAATATTTATCATGTTAGCTTCTTATATTTGTATGACACCACGTTAGAGTATGATGTTTATGTCATAGGTGTTTATACATTAAAGAAGATCATGTTGCTTATACAGTATGTATGGTGGTCTTACTCCACATCTATATAAATAATTAATATATATTTTAAGATATATTCTTACAAGTACATTTCTAAATTTAATTTTTTATAATGAAAATGATTGAATCTTTTGACAATCTATATTTTAAATTGACTGGGTGATCGATAATCACTCTATTAATGAATGTATTGTGTAAGATGCAATGGATCCTCTATATAATTTATTTTCTATGGTTTGTGTGTTTGTTTTTAGCATGTCATTATTTTTGGAACCCCTCTTCAGTTGGCATTCCAATCACTTATTAAATTCTATAATCCAACTTAGAGAAGTAACAAGAGACTTTGATCAAGTTTCAGTTGAATTGAATGAAATTTTTTGCTGGCCACCACCTGCTTGGGCTACTCATGCAAAACACATTGCTAGGATTTTTCAGGATACTAATAATGATTAATTTAGAGATGTTAATAGGTTATTGGTAACATCGACAAATGGAAACATTAGATATATTTTTAATTCTAATGTCTTATCTTAATTAATTATTTCACAACATGGAATAACTTTGAATCCCATGATGGAAAGTTAGTTTGATAGAACTAGTTATGAACTATTCTTGCCAGAAATATTATTTCATACATATCACCTTGTGATTATATTTCAACTTTCAATCTGGTATGGTCTTCATGATAACTATGCATAATTTAAAATTGTCAAAATTGAAATCTTGAATTAGATCCTGAACATGTGTTAGATGAGCTTACATAACAATAAGCAATGTGGCAAAGAAGTCATTTTCCAACACAATCATAAGAATCTAAGGATACTAGAAATGCCCATGATCATGATGGGCACTAATCAGATTAGTTGTAAAGAACTACCATTGGATAGTGGTATATGACTACTTTAATACAACTATCTTCCATTCAGTCTATTCCATCTATAAAATCTTAGGTAATGGAATTTACTATAGTCATTTGTAATAAACTTTTTTAAGTGGAATTTTGACTCATCATTTAGAGCCCTGAACATCTTAGTTCATAATTTTTTTTATCATCTCATGGGACTCCTTAAATTTAGGGTTAAAAAAATGTGGTACATTAGGTGGGAAGTATAGTAGTGGTAGTCTATGAGGAAATCATTTAAAAAATTAGTAGTGTATTTTGCTACACTAAATATCTAATAAATGAATATGGTTTATGCCCTAACCTTACTATTTGTGATAAAGTAACATACCATTACAATTGAAAGGGATAAATTATATCTTGTATGGGCTCATACAATTTATAATGCATACATGTCGTATAATTTTTTCTTGTGTCGCCTACTAACATTTATTTTTTAATATGATATCTATAAATACGTGTGTGTCCATGCCTTTAATTTAATACATCAAATGATAAGTTAATATACAACTAGAATATCACATGGGCTTCTTATCAATTTAACTTTTTTTTACGTTATCCTGATTTTATGTGCTTCATAACAAATTCATTATTTTAAAACCTTGTCTTAATTTTATGGGATTCCTACCAATTTATCTTTTTTTAACCCTTTCCTAAAGATATGAGATTTGTAGTAAAATCACATCCTTGTACCCCAACCATATGCATATAGTTAATGCATGCCACTTAAGATTGTCTATAAATGCAACTACCTTGTGCATGTACTATTTTATCCATTTCTATGTTTTGATGCATTTACTTTCAAATGTTTTATGAAGGGTTTTATATCTATTTCAATGAGTTTTTGTCCATTCTTAAAAGTTTTTTGTTCATAGTTTCTATCATATTGTTCTTAAGTGGTTTGAATTCTCATATTTTAATTTTTATGTGCAGTTCATGGCTTTTATTTGTGGTATGCTTGACCAACACGTGCATTTATTGGTGACATATAAGTGGAAAGGAATACATATTTATATCAAAATCATGTCATTTTATCCTCAAAATGAAATAATACGGTAATAAGCAATTTTTCTATTCGATGAAGTGACTTTACAGCATGCCTCCTACATTGCTTTAATATATGGGTTGGGCTTATGTTTGTATTTTTGTGATCAAATAGGTGTGTGCATGGACATTGATTCTTAATATGTTTATCATGAAATTATAGGGGATACGGATGTGCCTCAAGGTTATATCATTGATATTTATGACAATGCAACTTTCATGTGTCAGTTATTTATAGATATTCACATTTGTTGCATAAATAGATGTGTTCAACAAGAATCATCGGGGTAGAAACAAAATGGAATGAGATAAGTCACTACGGGTGAATTTGTAATGGCTGATTTAGAAGCCATTCTCATAGATAAATTTTTTGATACTTTGATTGATTTTCTATTGGTCAACATTATTGTCAATGCCAACATGCATCAATTCTTGGTTACTCATTATGTAATGTTTACTTTTATAGTTTTCATACTATTGTCCATTCTCTTCCCTTACTTGGTGTAATGTTCAAAGGAAGTCATGAAAAAGTTGTTTTGTATATCTATTGCACTTCTCTTGATAATTTAAACATATGTTTATATAAATTATATTTTGACTCTATATATGGTGTCATGAAATTCCTAATGTTTTTAAATACAACACACTATAAAATAGATTTATAGCTTGAATGACCCAATACGGGTTAAATGTAATAGTTCATGTAAAATAATGTATTTGAATGAGAGGTACAATAAATGTAGCCAAATATGGAATTCTCTTCTTGTCAAAGTATACGTGTATGACTACCCATTTTGATGATGTGTACATGTTTTAAAGTTGTTTTGACTAAATTATGCTTATATTATATGCATTATTCAATCATTTTTCTTTGTACATTGCAGTATATGATAGATAACATTCAATCAAAAAAAAATTCCAATCCAACACATGAAAACTTGTGTTCACTCAATACCAAAAGTCCATTTCTAATTCATTCAATGAAATGTTCTTGTAGGATGTAATAGATGGCAAAAAGGTGGGAAGAAATAATAATAGTAGGATACATTTGGATAAAAGCATATAATGAATTGTTTCTTTTTCTATCTTAATAAAAATATCTAATATGGATTTAATTGGATTCTTCAATGATATTTGCTTGTATTTTTCACTGAGCATAATATTTTATTGTTATGCTTTTGAATCTTCATTTTCAAACTATGTTTGGATAAAATGAGGTTCATATATGAGTATGTCAATGGGTGACTCATATACATACCCTTTGTTATCATTATATCATGATTCAGTAGCATAGACTACTATGTGAGTGAAAATGATTTAGATTATTAAATCTCAATTCTATAATGAAAACTTTGATCAAAGTAATTTTATAGATCAGACATTGATATTTTATTATACTTTTAGTTTAAATGTATTGATGATATCATTTAGATCGAAGAATAAATTACATGTTATATTTCATTGTTACATTTAATAGTGTTATTACACAAATGGGTTTGGGAGTTGTTTCTCGATATCCACACTATTCTTAGATGCCCCTCTATAAAGAGTAGGGTCACTCCTAGAAGGGGGGTGTGTAGGAGAAAATTGGTCTATGGTTGGAGGTAAAGCACTCAATTGATGCTCTCTCTCTCTATCAGTTGATTTGACTAAATAAAAGGACACTCAAGATATGTGATGGATCATGGAACTACTTTATATAGCTCATTCCATACTTCTGTACTTATTGATATGTATATTTTACATGGTACATTATTGTACTTTATTCTAGATGTATATTCAACACATTAATAGTTGTTTATTTGTGTAATATTCTAAAAATGTAAACGACAATGGTTATAAACTCAATTAATATTGATTTATGAATTGTATCAGTTGTGTAGTACTTGTTTCATTAGTTTTGTACAAGATAGATAGTTTCTCAACTTATAAACTCATTTACTTCTAAAATACTAAATGTTTTTTTTTTCTAGTGTGCTAATTGACTATAGCATATTATGCTTGGAAATCATTTAGTTTTCAAATTTTAAATGGATTTTTGTAATTAATCTTGATAGAAATGTTATAAATTAAGAAAATTGTATTTTTTAGTTAGCCTAGTGGGGTGTAACATTGTTGTGTTTGTGGTTTAGCTCTCAGACCTAATGAGTTTACTAATGTCAATTTGATTCTCTTAATTTCTATAAAGGATAATTGTGTGAGGTAGATTGGTTGGTGAGGGTCCTTCTAATACAATCCCTCAGGATGATTATAGATAGCTAGAAATAGAATAAGCTACCAAATTTGATCATATTCTCATTATTTTTAATAATACATGAGTTTGTATATTAGCTCTTGAACGAGAGGTTTATGGCCTAAAAGACAAAATTGATCAAGAGGTATCTGAAGACCACCTTACTCAATAGGAAGTTCCTCAAGAGTAAAGGCAAGAGAAAGTGCACGAGGATGCTAAAGCTCAAGTAGCTACATAATTAGCATGGGGCATGAAGAAGGTAAATCTACCCAAATTTGATGGCATGGTTTTGGGTGATGGATCTTAATCATGGCTCATAGATATGGAAAATTACTTTGAGATTCATAATTGTTTTAAGGTAACTATGAATATGTGGGGAGCTTACCAATTATCTAGTGAAGTAGCAACTTAGTGGGTTAACAAAAAGTTTAAAATGAATCTATATTCTATCATCACCACATGGGAGAAATTTGTGACTCTTTTTAGAGCATGATGGTTACCTCAACATTATTTTGACCAAAAGTTGACATATTTTTAGAACTTGAGGCAAGAAGATTTCTATTGAATGAGTATTGAGAGAATTTTACTAAGCTCTTAAATTATGGTCTATAGTACTAAAAGGATGAACATTTCTATATCAAAAATTCCATTATGGTCATAAAACCCCAAACTAGAGGTGAAGTGGATGTGCATGGACCATCCACTATAGATCAAGTGTTTGAAAAAGCTATAAAATAGGAATAAAAGTTGAAATCACTAAAAGAGGTCAGAGAGAAGTATTAAAAAAAATGAGTTTTAAGATAAATTTCAAGAAGAAAAAATAAACAATAAATGGAAATTCCAAGAAATATGAAACTAGGAGGAAATTTCTGAAGGCTTTAATGGTGTAAATCAATCTAAGAGGAAGGGACCTCTAAGAGGATGCTCTACTTGTGGAGGATATCATTATGCCAAATATTGTCTTTGTTGGAAGCTAGGTGAAAATAAAAAGAACACAATCTCTTCTTCATAGCAAGGAACCTTATAACAACGTATCCTTGTAACAATGGATAATTGACAAGCTAAATTCTAACCTTCTCCCATTGAAGTATGGGTATGTGCACAGAGTTGAGAGATAATTCTATGGACATTTTAGGTAACGCGATCATGTTATTAAATAGCATGATCATGTTATTTAATTAACATGACCATGTTATTCAAATTATGGTTCAGTGCTAAGAATATAAGAAATTAAAGTGTTATGTCCATACCTTTAATTTAATACATCAAATGATTAGTTAATGGTCAACCAGAATATCACATGGGCTTCATAGAAATTTCACATTTGTTTACCTTGTCTTGATTTTATGGGCTTCAAAATAAATTCATTATTTTTAAAACCTTGTCTTCATTTTATGGGCTTCCTACCAATTTATCTTTTTATAACCCTTTCCTAAAGCTATGAGATTTTTAGTAAAATCACATTCCTATACCCCAACCATATGCACATAGTTAGTACATGCCACTTAATATCATTTATAAATGTAACTACCTCATGCATGTACTATTTTGTGTATTTCTATGTTTTGATGCATTTATTTTAATATGTTTTATGAAGGGTTTTATATTGATTTCAATAAGATTTTGTCCTTTATTATAACCTTTTTGTTCATATTTTATATCATATTTTTTTTAAGTGGTTTGAATTCTCATATTTTAATTTCTATATGAAGTTCATGGCTTTTATTTGTGGTATGCTTGACCAATATGTGCATTTATTGGTGACATCTAAGTGGAAAGGAATACATATTTATATCAAAATCATGTTATTTTCTCCTCAAAATGAAATCCTACAGTAATATGCAATTTTTATATTCGATGAAGTGTCTTTATAGCATGCCTCCTACATTGCTTTAATAGATGTGCTAGGCTTATGTTTGTATTTTCATAATCAAATAGGTGTGTGCATGGACATCGATTCCTAAGATGTTTAACATGAAATTATAGGGGATAGGGATGTGCCTTAAGGTCTAATCATTAATCTACATGACAATTCAACTTTCATGTATCAGTTATTTCTAAATATTCACATTTGTTGCACAAATAGATGTCTTCAACAAACATCATTAGGGTAGAAATAAAATTAAATGTGATAAATCACTATGGATGAATTTGTAATCCCTGATTTAGAAGTCATTCCCATAGACAATTTTTTTGAGACTTTGATTGATTTTCCATTGGTCGACATTGTTGACAATGCCAACATGCATTGATTCTTGTTTACTCATTATGTAATGTTCACTTTTATAGTTGTCATACTAGTCTCCATTATCTTCCCTTACATGATGTAATGTTTAAAAGAAGTCATGAAAAAGTTTTTTTGTATATCTATTACACGTCTCTTGATAATTTAAAATTATCTTTATACAAATTTTATTTTGACTTTATATATGGTGTCATTAAATTCTTAATTTTTTTACATACAACACACTCTAAAATAGATTTACAACTTGAATGACCCAATATGGGTTAAATGTAATAGTTTATGTAAAATAATGTATTTGAATGAGAGGTACAATAAATGTAGCCAAATATGGCATTCTCTTCTTTGTCAAAGAATATGATTTTGACTACCTATTTTGATGATGTGTACATGTTTTAATGTTGTTTGGACCAAATTAAGCTTATATTATATGCATTATTCAATCATTGTCCTTTGTACATTGCACTATATGATAGATAGCATTCAATGAAAAAACAAAGTCCACTTTGTTGTTCCCAAAAAATATCACTTATTTTTGGGACAACATTTGGACTATTTTGGTCCTATAGACCAAAATCCTCTCTTCCCCTTTCAAAAATTGTTCTGAGCATTCAGGTTCTTCATTTTTCAAAGCTTTCTCAAAAATCTATGGACTCTATAGGCTTGAATCTACAGACTCTGCAGGAAGAAATCTATGGACTCTGTAGGCTTAAAACTATGGACTCCACAGGCTCATTTCTACGAACTCTTTCAAGGCTCGAGAGAAAACTTAGAGAAAACTACAAACTCAATTATACAAAATTCACAGGTTGATTTCTACAAACTCTACAAGAAAGAACAAGTTTCCAACACTTGGTCATTTTCAATATTGTTTCAATGGCTTGGTTTAACCAAAAGAGTTCATCAGCAAGCTTCTAATCAAGGATTGAACCATTGACCTATTGAACCTTGAACTCTTTTGGTTCAAGGGTTCAATGGGTTCAGGGTTCAATGCTGTCAGCAATAGTTGGCACTTTGGCAAAGGTTCAACAAGTTTAACCACTTCTAGGTTCAACGGATTCAAAACACTTATCAAAGAGAAAAAGGCTTGAACCATTGAACCGTTGAACCATTGAACCACTTTGGTTCAATAGGTTCAATGACCAAATGGTTCAACGCATTTGGTTCAAAAATATCAAAAGGACTTAGCCAAATAAAAATAATGAACCAATTAAACCATTGAACCTTGAACCAAAAGGTTTAATGAGTTCACAGGTTCCAAGGTTCAACCAGTGTGATGAAGATCAAAGAGCTTAGAAAGAACAAGGAAGTGACAAGCAGAGGAAAAAACCAATGAATTGATTGAACCTTGAACTGAAAGAGTTCAAATTTCAATTGTTCACAGGTTCAAGCAGTTCAAAGGTGGCCTCAAGCAAAGAGAAAAGCAACATGGATGATTCCAAAGGAAAGTCCAAATGAAAGCAATGGTTTAACCGAGCAGGAAAGCGATTGAACCAATAAAGTGATTGAACCAATAAAGCGATTGAACTAAGAAAGTGATTGAACCAAGGAGTTGAGAAGGCCGCTCGAACCGGTGAAATAGTCAACCAATGACATCCCCACAGATGTCAAATTTAAGGTAAGGGAATATCTGTTAAAATTCAAATAAAGTGTGGAACTTGAAGGAAGAACCAAGCGACTAGCTGAAAAGATAGCTCGATAGCTCAAATCGTAGTAGGAAGAGACAAAGCTGGAAAAGACAAAATCAAAAAGAGAGAAAATCCCAAAATATCTTCACAAAAGTTATTCTAGTAGATGGAACAGTCCACAAAGTAGATTTTTGAGCTTGCAAACATCGAAGGCGCGACTTGTTAGTCTCCTTTGGAGTAAAGACAAAATGGATAGCTATGCAGACATCAGAGGGGATAGACCAGATGATCCAGACCTAGGAAAAAACATATTAAATGAATAGACATGTCATAGTTAAGGCCATGCACTATTCCAGGCATGGTCCCTCCAGGTAGAACTGAAGGCGCATTGAAGGTGTTGACTGTAGCATGGGCCGTCCCATGGGAGAGAGCGCCAAGCCTTACTTGGTGGCTATATATTGTATTCTCTTTTATTATTTTAAGGAGATCTTCCCCTTACCAGAAGTGAAACTTTTCCCAAATTGAAAGGCATTACTGAGACTTTGAGCTCAAATTATATTTCTTTGATTGAATGAGAAAGCAAGTTACTTGCAGACTTTGTGTTGTTATAGCTTGTGCTACTTTAGGATATTGTTATTATGTCTATCTTCTGAAAGCATTCTCATTTATTTGATTTAACAAGTAGAGCTAGTGGAAGTGATAAGGAAGGTTTCCCAAAACTAGTTACTTTCAAACTTTGTGCTGACATAATTGTTTTCAGTGTATGTTTTTCTTTTCTATTTCTATGTAAAGGATGTTGGGATGACTTTGTGCCCCCATTGTTCCTCGTACCTCACTCTAGGGCAGTCAAGGTGGAGACTTTGAGCTATATCTTAGATTTTTGGTTACTTTGGACTCAATTACCAGTCACTTGTTACCAGAAAGAGTCATGTTGTTTGCAAGAACAAACATTTCTGAAAGAAGAGAAGTGCCTTCTATTGCTTCACCAAGATTTCTACACTCCAGGAAGGGATCTGGCTCTTGGCTAAAATTTTCTTCTGAAAGAAGAGAATTACCTTCACCAATCACCCAAGATTTCTCATCTGTTTGTTAGCATCATCTCTGAAAAAATATAGATGGATGGTTTATCCCACCCCTGTCTTACTTTTTGCATATATTTATAGTATATATCCTCTGCATATTTAATAAGGAACCTCCCCTTGATGAGAGGAGAGATTTGTCCCCTGTTGATGTAGTAAACCTGCACACTAGGATGACCCATCTCCCTATGCTATGGTGATAGGAACTATTTTGGTCACCAATTAGCTGGCCGACAAAATATTCACCCAACAGTTTTTGGCGACTCTGTTGGGGATATAGTAATTTTGTGCAATTTGGAACCTCAAGTTTCAGATTGAAACATCACTTGTGTCTTACCCATAATTATTATAACCCTTATCCATTATAGACTCTAGAGACTTCATTCCATGTCTTACCCATTATCATTATATCCTTAGCATCTTCCTCCATCTCTGTTATATTATTTGGTCTGCAAAACCAGAGCCATTGAGAAGTGCATGCAATTTGAAATCTCAAACTTCAAGCTGAAGCAAATCCTACTTTTTTCCATTTTTTGTTCTACAATCTAGCAACTCCATGTTATACTAAAGGCCAAAAATCCCAAGGTGTTGTTGACTCTATTTTTGATTTGGTGCAATAGAGTAATTTTGAGTTGTTTCCTCCACAACCTCACCTTAGACTAACTAGGAGTCTTCCTCCTAGCCCTACCAGGCCACCACCACAAGGCAGAGCTTCTTTTTGTGCTGCTATGCTGAGCTTTGCCTATCCACACTCCACCTGGATTAGTGATCCCACTTTTACATAATCAAATCATGGCTCAAGGCCCTTGGGGTAACTCTTTTGGTCCACTAAATTTGACTCCACCTCTGCATGAGCTTCCATGCAGTTCAAGGAAAAATTTCTCCAAATTCTTTGGTGATGGAAAAGTTCATCTTGATGACACATTGCAACTTTTTGCATAGCTTGTGGTGTAATAGGGGTGGAATTTGAAGACATAGTAATCAAGCTATTCATGGAGACACTACAAGGTGCTACTGCAGACTAGTTCTACAATCTGCAAGATAGATCAGTGAATGACTGGGATACACTTAAAACCAAGTTTGAAGCTAGGTTCAAGCCTACAGAGGATGCACATGCTTTGCTAGCCCAGCTCACTCAAATGAAGAAGGAACCTCATGAGCCTATGAGGGATTTTATTGCCAGGTTCAACAAGCTGAGGCACAGGTTTCCCATGGTTGCCCAACCGACACCTCAAAATCTCAAATGCTTCTTCATCAACTCACAGCTGCTTGAAGTGAGTTTTCTATTGAGATAGGCTAGAAACATAGACCTTGAGGCTACTCAAGACTTGGCTACTGAGCTAGAAAGTGACCTTATCTTGGCAGAAAAGATAAGGAGAGATCCTAACAGAGGTAAACCCTCTTCATCTTCTGAATACTCACCCACAGCCACCATTGACCCAATGGTACAAAAGCTGGCAAATGAATTGCTAGCCTTGATAAGGTAAATGGCACAAGACATGTCTTCTGCTCCTCTATATAAAGATATACAAAGGAGGACATTACCCAATCAGCCATATCAAGGTAACGCTGCCAGAAGTGAAGGGAAACCAAATCACCTTCCTCACCCACAGAGGAACCTTGTCCTTGAAGCACCTCCAACCAACTCAGCAGTTGGATATCTAGAAACAGAACATGTTTCCTATTTCCAACCTGAGTTTGAGCAAGAAAATGGCACTGATCTCTTTAGGGAGGATCTAGAAGAATTAGCTGGTGACTCCCACATTGGTTTCTTGAATTACCAGGATGAACCCAAAAGTGAAGGTGAAGCAGTCAAATAATCATACACAGTATTCACTCGGTCTGAGAATCAATAAACCTAGCAAGCTGATAAAGAAAGAATAGAGGAATGAACTCAGCCTATAATTCTAATTGCTAAGTGGGGAACCACTTTGCCTTTCTAGTCAAAGGACCCAGTGATTGCCAAGAAGGTTAGTACATCAAACATCTTTGCACCTTTTACTTCAACTTTGTAGGTCAGTCCTCCCCTTCCCAAAAACCAAAAGGATGAACTCCCATCCTCTCTTCCAAGTCCATCTCAGTCATTTGACATGATTGATCATGTCAAGAAATTTGAAATTCAAAAGATTGAGTTTGAATCCTTGCAAGCCAATCCTGAGCAATTAAACACTGGTGGAGAACCAGGTGCAGACCTGTCTGAGGTAAAGATTGCAGTTACCCAAATGTCAGCCCCTGCTACTCAAATTCTATTTGAGCCTTCAAGTAGGGTTAATTACTTCTTGAAAATAGAGGACACTCATGTCCCAGATGATGAAAGTCTTGTAGCTAGCAATCCAAGATTTCATCTAAACAAGGCATCATAAAAATTGGTAGGGCACAGTACAAATCAAGAAGGATCTTCCATCTCCCATGAAGATATGTCTGATAGAAGATCAACTTCTGATGATGCTTGGATCCTGGAATCTGATGGTAGCAATTCTTCCACAGCTAGATGGAGATCTCTATTGCTCAGATTGAAAACTACTCAAGGTGAAGAGGTCAAACTCCTTCACACCAAAGGAGATGCTGAGCTGATGGTTTGTCTTGGGTTTGATGCTGACAATCAAAGCATGTGCTAGACTGGACTAGTAGAACAATAAGCTATGGTGGTGGACCATACTACTATATTCCAAATTCAGCAAAAGGAACTCTTCACAGGGAGAGCAAGGAGTTAAGATTTTTAGTTTGAAGACCACGTCCTGCCATGGAGCAAGAAGAAGAAAAGGCCAAGAGGAAGATGCAAAAAATTGGTTTCCTAGTGGAGAGTTTCATTCGCCTGTCACCATTTTTGGGGAAAAAATGATTTCCTGTTGGTTTATCAGTATGGCACACCATTTTCATTCTCTCACAGTGGGCAGCATCTGAAGTGCTTCAAATCTTGAGGCATCAAATAAGATCATCTGTACATATGTATATTTGTATAGTCTTTAGTTCTATTTTGTGCTTTTCATTTTCATTTTTTGGAGCCTTTCTTTTTGGGTAGCATGACTCCGTAGCCCAATGGCACACTTCAAGACACTGGAGATTCTGGTTTCTACTCCCCTTAGCTGTTCTAAGTTCTCATCTGAAGGAAGTTCCCCAACTGGAGCTAGCTATTGTCCCCCAAAAATAACACTCATTTTTGGGACAACATTTGAACTATTTTGGTCCTATAGACCAAAATCCTCTCTTCCCCTTTCAAAAATTGCTTTGAGCATTCAGGTTCTTCATTTTTCAAAGCTTTCTCAGAAATCTATGGATTCTGCAGGCTTGAATCTATGAACTCTACAGGAATAAATCTATAGACTCTGCAGGAATAAAACTACAGACTCCGTAGGCTCATTTCTATGGGCTCTTTCAAGGCTCGAGAGAAAACTTAGAGAAAACTATGAACTCAATTCTATGAAATTCATAGGTTGATTTCTACGGACTCTGCAGGAAAGAATAAGTTTCCAACACTTGGTCATTTTCAGGATTGTTTCAATGGCTTGGTTTAACCAAAAGAGTTCATCGGCAAGCTTCTAAGCAAAGATTGAACCATTGATCCGTTGAAACTTGAACTCTTTTGGCTCAAGGGTTCAATGGGTTCAAGGTTCAACACTGTCAGTAATAGTTGGCACTTTGGCAAAGGTTCAACAAGTTCAACTGCTTCTAGGTTCAACGGCTTCAAAACACTTATCAAAGAGAAGAAGGCTTGAACCATTGAACTGTTGAACCATTAAACCACTTGGTTCAATGGTTCAACAGGTTCAATGACCAAATGGTTTAACACGTTTAGTTCAAAAAGATCAAAAGGACTTAGCCAAATAAAAAGAATGAACTGATTGAACCGTTGAACCTTAAACCAAAAGGTTCAATGAGTTCACATGTTCAAAGGTTTAACCAGTGCAATGAAGATCAAAGAGCTTAGAAAGAACAAGGAAGTGATAGGTAGAGGAAAAAACCAATGAACCGATTGAACCTTGAACCAAAAGAGTTCAAATTTCAATGGTTCAAAGGTTCAGGCAGTTCAAAGGCAACCTCAAACAAAGAAAGAAGTAACATGGATGATTCCAAAGGCAAGTTCAAATGAAAGCGATGGTTCAACCAAAGAGCAGGAAAGTGATTGAACCAATAAAGCGATTGAACCAATAAAGCGATTGAAGAAAGAAAGCAATTGAACCAAGGAGCTGAGAAGGCCACCTGAACCATTGAAATAGTCAACCAATGACGTCCCCATAGACGTCAAATTTAAGGTAAGGGAATATCCATTGAAATTCAAATAAAGCATGAAACTTGAAGGAAGAACCAAGTGACTAGCTGAAAAGATAGCCTGATAGCTCAAATCATAGCAGGAAGAGACAAAGCTAGAAAAGACAAAAGTGGAAAGAGGGAAAAGCCTAAAATATCTACATAGAAGTTATTCTAGTAGATGGAATAGTCTGCAAAGTAGATTTTTGAGCTTGCAAACATCGAAGGCATGACCTGTTAGTCTCCTTTGGAGTAAAGACAAAATGGATAGCTACATAGACATCAGAGGGGATAGACCAGATGATCCAGACCCAAGAAAAGACATAGTAGATGAATAGACATGCCATAGTTAAGGTGATGCACTATTTGAGGCATGGTCCCTCTAGGCAGAACTGAAGGTGCATTGAAGGTATTGATTGCAGCATGGGCCGTCCCATGGGAGAGAGTGCCAAGCCTTGCTTGGTGGATATATATTATAATCTCTTTTATTGTTTTGAGGAGATCTTCCCCTTACCAAAAGTGAAACTCTGCTCGAATTTAAAGGCATTATTGAGACTTTGAGCTCAAATTGTATTTCTTTAATTGAATGAGAAAGCAAGTTACTTACAGACTTTGTGCTGTTATAGCTTTTGCTACTTTAGGAGATTGTTCTTATGTCTATCTTCTGAAAGCATTCTTATTTATTTGATTTAACAAGTAGATCTAGTGGAAGTGATAAAGAAGGTGTCCTAAAACTAGTTACTTTCAAACTTTATGCTGACATAATTATTTTTAGTGTGTGTTTTTCTTTTCTATTTCTATGCAAAGGACCTTAGGATGACTTTGTGCCCCCATTATTCTTCGTACCTCACTCTAGGGTAGTCAAGGAGGAGACTTTGAGCTACATCTTAGATTGCTAGTTACTTTGGACCTTGTTACTAGTCACTTGTTACCAAAAAGAGTCCTATTATTTGCAAGAACAAACACTTCTGAAAGAAGAGAAGTGACTTCTATTGCTTCACTAGGATTTCTACTCTCCAGGAAGGGATCTAGCTCTTGGCTGAAAGTTACTTCTAAAAGAAGAGAAGTGCCTTCACCAATCACCTAGGATTTCTCCTTTGTTTGTTAGCATCATCTCTGAAAAAAGAGAGATGGATGGTTTATCCCACCCCTGTGTCCTACTTTTTGCATATATTTATAGTATATAGCCTCCACATATTTAATAGGGAACCTCCCCTTGATGAGAGGAGAGATTTTTCCCCTGTTGATGTAGTAAACCTGCACACTAGGATGACCCATCTCCCTATGTTGTGGTGATAGGAACTATTTTGGTCACCAGTTAGCTGGCCGACAAAATATTCACCCAACACACTCCAATACATGGAAACTTGTGTTCTCTCAATACCAAGAGTCCATTTCTAATTAATTCATTGAAATGTTCTTCTTTTAGGATGTAATAGATGGTAAAAAGGCAAGAAGAAATAATATGCCTTGAACTGTAGAAGCCAGGTGAGGGTCCATTTGATTGCAATTATATCAAGTAGGCCAATTTTCTTATTGTCAATGAGGAAGACTTATGGGTTTCACGGGTTGAGCAGGATAATGTTTATGACTTCATCAAAGGAGAATCAAGAAGGGCATTGTTCCCTACAATTTTTCAAGTTTTACATCACAAGAGATATTTAGATTTTACTAGAAAGGATAGTAGGATCACTGTCATCTCTAAATATGTCATGTAAGTCACCTCACGTTATAGATTACAAGTTGGTGTCTATTCAGATTTTATTATTTTCCATTCATGTACACTTTTTTCATTTTGCATGATTGTTTATTTATTCACCACAATCATGTAGCTACTAGTATTTATATGGACTCAATGACTTTCAAGAAATTGATGCCATGCCGAAAGATAAGTCTTTAATGCCCAATTCCAAAAAGCATAGCTAGCCGGGTCGATGGTATATAAGGTATGGTTGTTATTTTCATTTCATAACATGATACATGGTCTATAGACCTGATCATGTGTTATTCACATATAATCAAATAGAACACACAAACAATGAACACAACTATTATTATGGCCAACAATATGAATTGTTCATGGGCAAGAAATGTTTTTTTGCTCCTCACATCAGTGCCTAACTTAATGAATGGGTTCATAGTCTACTATTATTGGGAATGTCTATTGATTTTATCTACCTTAAAAAATGGGAGATGGTTGTATGGTAAACTTGTATTATTTAATGGTGAAATAGAGAAAGATGATTTCTTAAGTAAGGATGACATATACAATAGAGAGTGATTGATCAAGGAGTCAAAATACATGTACAATGTTGATGATGCAATAAGTGTTTGGGAGTGGGTGTTGGTGAATCCTGACAAGTGATTTTTATATCAAGGATACAATGGGGGAGAGCTTGATGGGGATGGGGAAATCCATTTCATCTTGGGCATCCAACTCCCATAACATCTAGAATGGTTGTTGATATTTGGGAATCATAGGTTATTGGCAATGGATGTAATGTTTGGGATGAATGAGATGAAGGTATTATGCCATTTAAGAATAGTTGATAATATTAGTTGTTCTAATTTTTGTAATAATTATAGTTAATCCAATGTGTTTTTTTTTTTATTGTACACTTACAATTGTACACACTGTTGGTGTTTGATTCCAAACACAAAGGTGTGCCCATTACATGGGTCATTATGTCTTGATCATGTATTATCGACATAAGACAATGGATGCAAATTCTTCTTCAAATTTTGAATTTGAAAGACATTAAATGGACAATTAGTGCCTTCATGGTCAATGATGCTAGTGCAGAGATATAAGCTATGAGGTGCATCATTGTCATTACTATACGCAACATGGACTTCATATTTGTATGTTCATAGACACCATCCCCACCTTATGTCATTAACTTAAGAAAAACTATTGTGTTATGCAAGGAGATATTCGAATGTGAGGTCTACTTATGCATTTGGCATGTTCGTCACACATGGTTAAAGAATTTGATAACAAAGGTAAAATACAATGATGTAAGACATAAGATGTTTGAGGACTTGGGGTTCATAATACATAGTTTTTCTGATGAATAAATGGATACAAAGGATTCCAAAAATTTAGTAGAAAGATATCGCTCCTCTCACCCTATTTTTGTCAAATACTAGGAATACAAGATTAGAATATGGTCACAATGTTGTCAGACACTTTTGTATGCTGGGTAAGACACTAATGCATTTATATAATCTTACCATTCCCATTTGAAATGTCATTTCCTAATCACAATAAGTACTTATACACATCTCAATCTAGATTGGTTGGTTCATAGACTAACAACATCAGTTTACATAAATTATTGGTGGCTACAGCTATGAAAGGACACTACCTTCCATAGGAACTTCAAAGTAGAAAGACATGAAAATATTTCATGGGTATGGGATTTGAACATCCTAGATTCTCATGTTATCTTTGATAATAGTGATCCACATATGACATGGGTGAAAAGTATGAAAGATGAGAAGTTGCATTATCACATCTTCAATGTAACACCTTCTATGTCAATGTGCAATTACTCATTTTCCATCCAAGGATATACTTGAAAGCATGTGCTCAAGGTGGAATTGATGTAAAATATGACAACTCAAGTAGCTGTATAAAATGTAGCCATAATGCATGGTGTTAAGGAGAGCATCAAAAACATCAATGTTGAGTATCATGTAAGTTTTTTTCCCCCCATACTGTATGCATTGACAACTTCAAGTTGACTATAGTTTGTGTAATACATTTTCATTGCCCAGGTCAAAAACAACAAAGTTCAAATTAAAAATGAGGGAGAAGGAATAGATGTTGGAGGTTTACATAATGAAATGCATGGTGTATCAGATATGGATATGCAAGGATCACGCTGTGCACTAGAAAGTGTTGTAAAAAATCTAGTGGATGACATGGAAAACCAACTGAGGGGCATTGATATTATAAGTATAGTAACTACTTGCAGTCATGTGTTTTTTTAATTTTCAACATTTCTAACTAGATGCTTTTCACTTTATGAATAGATCCCATATATTAATAGATTTGATGATGTTGAGGCCTTGATATGAAGAACACAAGAGATATTTGAAATATGTTGTGTAGTGGATAGAAGCATAAAAACTATGGCATTTTTCAAAAATTATATGGCACAAGTTTACAACAAGGTGCAAAGTAGGGTGATATCAAATGCATAACACCCAATGCCTCATCTATTAAAAAAATTTATGATGGGAATGTAAATCCCACCCATAGATAAAGAGAGATCATATAAAATATGAATAGAGTAGACATTATAACACGTCGTAGGAGACCACACTTTTTCCAAATCTACCTCGTAACAATCTAAAACAATAAGTCTATGATGATGATATTAACATGGTAGTGAAGTGAGATAGGGGTGGACAGAATAGAGATAATAGATATGTTGTTACTAATATTATATAAATAAATAATGCAATAGTTATGAAGTTTATTTGATTAGGTAGTAGCTTTAGTACCTTGTTCATGCTTAGAATAGACTCTTTAATCCTCTTTTTACAACTACTTTTTACATCAACTTCCTGGACATGGTATTTGATAGAGAGGTAAGGGTGAGAAGCTTAAAAATCATCATTATCTAGCTCTAGTCTTGAAATATTTCTCATTGGCATGCTTTGTTTGTCTTGAATCCTCTTTCAAAGTCTAGTTTTCTCCCTCTGAGGTCTCAAAGACCAAATCTTAATATATGTTTCAAGAATATAGTCTCAATACATGGAATGTCTAATATGATCTTAAAATACTTATTATAACCCCTTTCAACTACCAAATTACCCTTGAATACTCCTTTCCACACAACATGCTTTTTATGACTTATCTAGGGTAGTAGCTTTTTTTTTGACATTTCTCCTTGTTGGGAATAACTAAAAAACCTTATAAGGAAAATGATTACATTTTAAATAACCCGTTTATGCCATGTAACTCATGCATCTCCCTTTTGACATAGCTCCCTAGGCTTCACCTACTTCCTTCACAACACCTCTTCTCAATTATCCCTTTTAAGATAGAAAGCTCCTTAGTTTGGGAAAACTACAAACTTTCAAAACCAACTCAAGAACTTTTAGGATACCCATTTGTCTCCCCCAATTGAATCAATCCTTTCTTGACCTTTTTCTTAAGACAAATTTGGTTTTCCTTCATTGCCCTTGTTCCACTAGGCCTTCCCTAGACCTAATACTAGGACACATTCCTAAATACTTCACTTTCCCATACCTAACAACTCTATTTATTTATTTATTTTCAATAAAAAATTGTAACTAGTCAAATTACCATTTTTTGGAATTTTCTTAGGGTTATCTAGAATACTCAAAACCCTAAATCAGGGTTTACCTTTGTTTACACAAGCCCAAGAGCCTATATAATTCAATATCATGCATTTGGTATTATTTCAAAGGAAGCAAAAGTCATATTTATGTCTCTCTCCAAGTAATCTACCTTATTAAATAGATTAGAAACAATTATTGGACTTCTATTATCCTAATTTGGCTAAAATATAGAGTTTAACATCCTTTAATTTGATTGTGTAATAGTTTCTATGTCTTGTATTCCTTCACAAGTAATATAAACTTTACCTAGGTTATTTATTGAGATTCATCCACCTTGATAAACTATCAAAGTCACCCTATCTAATGTCCAATCACCGTTTAATGATCAATTTCACCTCCCTTTTGTCTATAGACTATGTAAATAGGGTTATGGTTGTGTGTGACTGTGTTATGTCTACTGAATAGTTTATCCTCCAAAGTACTCACAAACCATTGAGGGACATTTTCCACATTTATTTATACTTATTCCCTATCAATCCTCATTCCACCAGACCTTTATACATTTTAATACACCTTATTTTAATTTCTTAATGCCCTACAGACAAGGTTTAAGATTGCATACACAGGGTTTATCCTTCAAAGAGACTATATGTTCAAGTTTTGAACTCGAACTTGTGTTTCATGGTACAAATTATATTCCAATAACTAATAACATTACCCACATTACTTTTCAAATGACACAATGATTTGTAATTACAAAACACCAACAAAACCCTCACTCACCAATATACTAGATTGATATGGTAAATGTATAAAACTCACCATAAAAGGGGACTTTTCCTTTCTTGACTCACTTAAAATGTTAATAATTAGTTCCATTCATATATTACTAAAATGAACAAAAAGTCCATGATTACTATGTCGAGGAAAGTTTCCTTGTTTTATCTTGAGTGAATCACACATTCTCTTTCTCAATTTGAAACTTGTATTCTTTGCACTCAACCCTATAAAAAATACATTAGAAACCTACATATGGACTCACAGATCCCTCAATATAATTCATAATCAATCTCAAGAAATATTAAAAAAATAAGGGGATTACAAAACTCATACAACTTTATGTAATTAAAAGTTTATCTTATCATTATAAGAACAACCTATCAGAGGGCTTTGAGAAGCTCTTATTGAAAGGTTAGACCCTATTATCCATGTCTCCCCTATTTTTTTCCTTCTTGGAGCTTCTCCTACCTATCTCTCCTACTCTCTACACCATTCAACTTACTACAAAGGACAATTTGATTACCAAAATCAATGTAGGTTTGGTTGGTAGTTACACCAACTTGGTTGCCATAACTATCTTCCACATACAAAAGGAATTTTCACTAATTCATATGACTTGATTTAGGCATTATACATGAAATACATTAAAACCCCCTTCTTATGACTTTGAATGGATCCCTCAAACTAAATTTTCTCACTTAACCTCTTCAACACATAGATCCTAAGGCTTTGAATGTGTATGAGAAAATATATCCTTCTTTGTCTTTGACTAAGGTTTTTAACCCTACTTATAGTCTTTAGAGTTGACTTCTCTACCCCTCACATCTGTGTCATATCTATTTTTCTTCCATTCTCTTCTATTTACTTGTTAATTACATGTATGTAAGTAGTTACAAAATTCTTGATGCATGATATTACATTTCATTTACATTCTCTTTTGCATTTGACTACCACATTTCATTTACACTCTCTTGTGCATTTGAAATTGCATTAGTTTTTACCAAACTCCACAAAACATCTTACTATGTTGATTAACTACATGCAAAATGATTAACTACAATTTGTGAAATATTTTTAGAAGTTATCTCTAATTAATTTTTGTATTTGTGTGGTAGGTGGAATTAATACTACAAAACATGGGGAGTTTTATCAAAATACAAGAGGAATTCCACAAATTCATATATAGAAAATCAAATGTACTAGAAGAGCTAAATGTGGAATGGAAAACATTACATGAAATTTCTTGTGTGTTGGTTCGTTATATCAATTAGAGGGGGCTCGTAAGCACAAAAAAATTATCCAACCTAAAGGATTGTGATGGGTGAATGTTATCCTACATTAAAACATCGCATATCCTTCATACCATATTCCAATGGAAAGCTAAGAGTACACAACATTCATAGTCAGGCCTGATCATGATTTATACATACAATGGTTATATGAATGGCCATAGGATGATGTTGTTTTCCCTGATTTGTGGGTTTCTCCTAGTGCCATTATAGCCTATCTGAGACCCTTCTTGGAGAAGTTCTTACCAATGCATGTGTCTAATGATCTGAATGTTGAATGTCTATGTGCATATGGATCGAGCACAAAATATATTCATTGGTGCAAAACTACCATTTTGAGTGCATTTCAAAATATATATCATCTGAAATAACCTGTTTCATACCTCCATGTTTTGTCCAATGCATCCATATGCAACATTGTGGAAGAGATACATAATCTCCCACAACACAAATTTTCATCTCATCCAACCGGGCTAAAGTATTTCAAGAACAAAACCACTATTTTTTACACACATGTTGTAGAGGATGAAAGTGATGGTGACTATGATCCATCAAATGATAGTGATGGTTCAGAAGTGAACAGAATAATTGTATAAAAACATCTTTCAATATTAATAAACAATGTTTAGTCTTGTAGTTGATTCTATTTTAACATGTTTAATTT
>JARHVA010000482.1:3720000-3800000 GCA_037957365.1 Torreya grandis | reverse complement strand
CTTTTGAATCTTCATTTTCAAACAATGTCTGGATAACATGAGGTACATACATGAGTATGCCAATGGGTAACTCATATACGTACCCTTTGTTATCATTATATCATGATTCAGGAGCATAGAGTATCATCATAGAGTACTATGTGAGTGGAAATGACTTAGATTATTAAATCTCAATTCTATAATGAAAACTTTGACCAAAGTAATATTATATATGAGACATTGTTATTTTATTTTACTTTTAGTTTACATGTGTTAATGATATCATTTAGATCAAGGAATAAATGACATGTTATATTTGATTTTTCCATGTAATAGTGTTAGTACACACATGGGTTTGGGTTGTTTCTTGATATCCATACTATTCTTAGATGCCCCTCTATAAAGAGTAGGGCTACTCCTAAAAGGGAGGTGTGTAGGTGACCATTGGTCTATGGTTGGAGGTAAAGTACTCAGATGATTCTCTCCCTCTATCAATTGATTCGACTAAATAACAGTACACTCAAGATATGTGATGGATCATGGAACTGCTTTATATAGCTCATTCAATACTTTTTTACTTATTGATAAGTATATTTGACATGGTACATTATTGTAGTTTATTCTAGATGTATATTCAACACATCAACAGTTGTGTATTTGTATAATATTCTAAAAATGTAAAGAATAATGGCTATAAACTCCACTAATATTGATTTATGAATTTTATTAGTTTTACAATACTTGTTTCATTATTTTTGTACATGATAGATAGTTTCTTAGCTTATAAACTCATTTACTTCTAAAATACTAAATGGTTTTTTTTCAGAATGTTAATTGACTATAGCATATTATGCTTGGAAATCATTTAGTTTTCATGTTTTAAATGGATTTTTGTAATTAATCTTGATAGAAATGTTATAAATTAAAAATATTGTATTTGTTAGTTAGCCTAGTGGGGTGTAACATTGTGGTGTTTATGGTTTAGCTCTCAGACCTAATGAGTCTACTAATGTTAATTTGATTCTCTTAATTTATATAAAGGAGAATGGTGTGAAGTATATTGGTTGGTAAGGGTCCTTCTAATGCGAGACCTCAGGATGATTCTAGTTAGCTAGCAGTAGAACAAGCTACCAAATTTGATCATATTCTCATTGTTTTTAATAATACACTAGTCTATATATTAGCTCTTGAACAAGAGGTTTATAGCCTATAAGATTAAATTGATCAAGAGGTACCTTAAGAATGCCCTATTGAATAGGAAGATCCTCAAGAGCAAAGGTAAAAGAAAGTGCACAAGGATGCTAAAGTTTAAGTAGCTACATAAATAGCATGGGACATGAAGATGGTAAATCCATCAAAATTTGATGGCATGGTTTTGGGTGATGGATCTTAATATTAGCTCATAGATATTGAAAAGTACTTTGAGATTCTTAATTGTTTTGATGTAACTAAGGCTATGTGGGGAGCTTACCAATTAGCTAGTGAAGAAGCAGCTTGATGGGTTAATGAAAAGATCAAAATGAATCTATATTCTATTAGCACCACATGGGATCAATTTGTGACTCTTTTCAGAGCACAATGGTTACCTCAACATTATTAACCAAAAGTTGACATATTTCTAGAACATGAGGCAAAAAGATTCATTACTAAATGAGTACTGGGAGAATTTTACTAAGCTCTTGAGTTATGTTCCATAGTACTAAAAGGATGAACATTTCTATATAAAAAATTCCATTATGGTCATAAAACTCCAAATTAGATGTGAAGTGGATGTGCATGGACCATCCACTATAGATCAAGAGTTTGAAAAAGCTATAAAATAGGAATAAAAGTTGAAATCATTGGTAGAGATTAAAGAGAAGTATTAAAAAAAAATAGTTCTAAGATACCTTTCAAGAAGAAAAACTAAAAACTAATTGAAAATTCCAAGAAATACTAAACTAGGAGGCAATTTCAGAAGGGTGGTGTAAATCAATCTAAGACGAAGGGACCTCTAAGAGGATGCTTTACTTGTGGAGGAGATAATTATGCCAAATATTGTCTTTGTTGGAATCTAGATAAAAATAACAAGAACACAACCTCTTCTTCAAAGCAAGGAACCTTCTAACAACGTATCCATGTAACAATGAATAATTGATGGGCTGAATTCTAAGCTTCTCTCATCAAAGTATGGGTATGTGCATGGAGTTGGGAGATAATTATGTGGATATTTTAGGTAACACGGTCATGTTACTAAATAGCATGATCATTTTATTCAATTAACATGATCATGTAATTGAAATTAGGGTTCAGTAATTACCAAGCCATAACATGTACACATTATTGAGAAAACAATAAATGTACACATTATTGTAAATTTAAAAAATATGTATGCATTTTCTAACATGTGCATGTTGTATAACACATACATGGGAGCTTTTGAGGTCCTAGAGTTAATCGTTCATGTAGTATATAGGTTTGCATTGCCACCAATTATAACTGACTATCATCTCCCTATAGATAATTTTACCCACCTTTTACTTTTTAGAAAGTTCTTTTACCATATGCAAGATCGGATCATTTCATCTATTTCTCTCTCTTTCTCTTTCTCTTTCACAACCTTTTGGAGATATGTAAAACAATTTTAGAAATCGCTAACATCTTATAGAATATCAAAACTTTCATTTGGGTCATTGTATAGATTGGTTATTTCTTACAAAAGTAGCAACATTGGTGAGAGTTATTGAATGATTACATTATTTATTTCACAAGTATCGTAATTATTTTTGTGTCATTTGGAGAGCTTATAGTAATGTGTAGTAAGGTTTTGCATAGTTATTAAGATCATGGCATAATGGCTTTTCTGACACATTTATTGGTTGTGACTTTTATGTGACTTATTTCATGCACTACTTGATTGGGCACATATTTCATGTGACTTGTTATAGGAAAGAGGCATTGTATTTAATTCCTTCAATCATGTAGAGTTGATAAGGATTAATGTAGTATGTTGTGATCCATTAAGTTGTAATGTGTTATGGCACCTTATAATTATATTAGACATTTAATATTTATGGCACACTAAGGTGTTTAATTTTTTTGTGGGTTATAGTTCATTAATGTAATTTAGGTAGATTGTGTGTCTATATAAACACAAAACCTTCACTTGAAAAGGTATAACATGCTCTCTTTCTAGGGATGAGGGTTTAAAAATAAAGACCTTGTGATAATGAGAGACAAAGGCTTTAAGGATATCAAGGAAATGATTAAGTTGAGATCCTACTTCCTTGATAGCTTTGATGTGATCAGATGCTTTTTTGAAGAAAAGAAGAACAAAGAATTATTTTGAAACTTTATCTCCAATCTTGAACCATTGCATCCTTGCATGAATTTGAACTCTCCTAACTTGTTGATGTTATTTAATTTTGAGCATATGCCTTTACATGGCAACTTGAAATTTCAACTCCTCATTGAAATGAGATAGCCCTAACTCTTATGAAATTTAGATGAATTCACGGTGTGAAGCCTCATGAGCATTACAATGAAACAAAGATACTCAACCATATATGCAAAGAAATGCAATTTTCCTTATGACATTTTCCTACCACAATCAATCCAAGAGTTCCTTCAGTGTGGCAAGCCCCAAACCAATTTCTAATGATGCACCTCTTTGTCCATGAAGGATAAAGATGGACAATATTAAGATAAAATTATGTCATGGAAATCCTAGGGGTGAGGCATTCAATTTCAAACTTGATAAGAAGTTAATATGAAAGAAACCTAAGTTGAATGATAGTTTTAGCGTGGTCAAAATTATAGGTAATGGAAAAAGTGTTTTACCTAGTTAGCATGCTTCTGTCAAGTCGTTTTGCAACCCGATCATCACCCTACTAGAGATTAGTCCACATGATATGGTGGTTGGGGTAGAAAATTGGATCATTTGAACGAACACTCATCTTTTTATAAAAGACGGCAGTTCCCTCATTTAGTACGTACTTTTCATACCATGCCAAAATCTTAGGCTGACATTCGACTAATACTTTTCAAAGCCGCGGCATACCACGCCAAAATCTTACAGAAGTAAAGACAACAAGAAACGTGACTTGATTTTTTAATAAAGAAAATTAGATCGTTTGAACGAACACTCATACTTTTCAAAGCCCAAGTACGAAGAATTTTCAGCGGTATATTCTTTTCCCATTCAATGAGATGCATAACCTTTAGTAAACGCCTTCAAATTTTGGAAAGCGTTTTTCTCTGCTCTATCCGACTGTCGTTATATATATACCAAAAATATTTTTATAATAAATGAATTTATGATAAGAGGAAAATATTATCAATTCGATAATATTGAAAAATACTTCAAAAGTGTTTAATAAAATGAATTTTTCTTTTTTTTTAACTGTAAAACTTATTAATAAATTATATTTTTCATAAATAAATTTTACATTTTTTATTAATTAAATTATTAATTAATTAAATTTAATTTAACCTACTAAATGTTTAGAAAAATAAGATTAATCTAACACTATAATGTCAACCTACAGCAAATCCACCATCCATGCAAATTTGTAGCACATGTTATCCATCACTTCTACCATGCCACATGGAGGGAATAAGCAATGAACTTTTTGTTCTACGGCCTGTGCTGGTCTTCGTCGATCCTCAAGGGCTGGTCATCGACTTCTGAATTATTGACAAACGTAACTAATAAAACAACATGGTTACCATACTTCCATAGTTAAACTTACCTCTATGGTCACAGTTACCTACAGTTAAGCACATTACCCACAGTTAACCCTAGGAGGGAAAAAAAGGGTAGGGGAATTCAAATTAGCCCCAAATATGACATTTTCCCCCATTTCCTCTGTGAGATGGTGATAGCACGTGCTGATGATCTAAGATATTGGTTGGTTTGAGATTTGCTGGTTCGAGATTAGTTGGTTGGCAGGGCTCCTACTATCCCCCAAAGTCGTTTAGGTTTGAGTTGATATCAACCAAAGTGTTGTTTTCCCTATGTATTGTTTAACAATAATTTGCATAACAGTTAATCCTTGTTTCAATATTTTTTAGAATAATTCAGTTTAATTTTTAAAATAGTTTGGATTCTTGAATCTGTCATATTTCAGTTTATATCAATTTCATGGATTGGTACACAAACAATTTCATGTTCTTTTCCTCAACTTCTCTAAGTGAATATTGGATGATTATAAATCCCAGCATCTGATATAGGAGAAGCCCCATAAATTAATCAAAAAAATCAAAATCTGTAATGTCAGAGATTTGATATTAAATCACACATCCACACACCACAAAGAAACCCCATGAGCATGAATTTGATCATTAGATTATATCTGCCAAGTTTACAACACAAAGAGATAAGCGAACATTGTGTCCCTCTGTGAAGTATGTGGGGTTGTTGTAGTAGAGGAGTAGCCTCTTACAATGCTCATTTGGTACACAAACATTTTCATGTTCACGTGGAATTTCATTACCCTCAAAAATGTAAAAATAGCCTGACAATCATGTAAAACAACACCAAGTAAATCTTCTATCTTCATTAAAATTTACATAATCAGGAATATTATACTTAAGACCAAAAAAAATTACACACTTTGGGAACAATCAGTTAAATGTTAGTTGGAATGTCTGTGGAAAAATGACTCGATTATATTCCATGCCTCTTCTAATAAATCTAGGGGTGTTACAAATGAATTCCTTATTCAATTTTTATTCCAAGGATTGACCCTATAGATCTGTCAAGATATGTTTTCATACATAAATCAACTAAATAGTGATCACAAAAACATACATTTAAAATGTAGATTAATAAAACAAATTGTATATGTTATATTAAAGAAAGACAGTCCAAATCACTTGGTTGCACCACTACTGATTCTTCCTTAACAAGAGTCAAGGCAAACTCCATATCATCTTTGTTTCTTTTAAAGGCATAGAAACCCATTCTTACTTCTTGATTTCTTTTTTTCATGGGCTAATGAAAATAAAAGCAACTATAAACTCGATAGCTCTACCCAATCCCATCATAACCATATTTATATTATTCCATGTTTAATTCCATAAAATAAATCATCTAGAAAATATTTATTATCTACATATACATATTTTAGTTTGATGATTGAAGAAGACAATATAGTTTCATAATATTGATCTTCTTGATAAACCTTTGTATTATCATTTTTAGTTATTGAATTTAATAATTTATAGTCAAGGAAGAACAAAGAAGCAATGATGGTCAAGTTATTTGTTTACTTTCTCCTTTTGTGTCATTGCTATATATGGCATGTGCACAATTGAAGATGAATATCCACATGAATTAGATAATGATGTTGGTAATTCTTCTTATATATGCTCATCCATTAGGATATTATCATCTAAAAATCCATTGCAAGTAGGAATTCCATCACTTGCTATTATGTTGGTAAATGTAGCATATGCGTCAATAAATGATAGATCTCCATATCATGTACATAATGTTGATGGGAATTATTTTTATATATGGTCCACAATTAGAAAATTTTCATCTTGACCTTCATTGCAAGAAAAATTCCATCAATTGATACTACATTGGTATATGTGGTATAAACACCAATTGAAACTAGATCTCCATGTGAGGTAAATAATGATGATGGGGATTTCTATTCTATACATTTTTTCATTAGGATACAATCATCGTGACTTTCATTACAAGTAGGAATTTTAACATTTCTTGTTGCATTGTTATATATGGAATATGCACTAATTGAAGATAAATCTCCATATGAAGTAAATAATGATGATTATCTTTATTCTTATATATGACCATCTATTAGGTATTGTTTTCTTGATCCCCATTGTAATTAAAAAATCCATCACTTTCTATTTGTCATGACCTCTCTTCCCACACTGTGGACTCGTGCTCATACTTTAAGTCGTTTTGGACCTCATTTAGTATTTGTGTCAGAATGAGTTGATTTTTAAGTCAACTTAACTTTTATGTTGATTTTAAAGAGCTATTAGGTCATCGATGGGGTTTTGCAAGAAATCAAAGTATGATTCAATTTCATTTTTAAATTCCTAATGTTAGGAAATTAAATCGTTAAAATATTAAAGTTATTTCTTTACATAGAAATATATGCAATGTTGTCATTATTTACAATTATGAACAAGGAAAAATTTAATAGAATGAATATTTTGTCTTATCTATGACTCTCATTATATATATATATATATATATATATATATATATATATATATATATATATATATATGAAAAATATTTTTATAATGAATGAATTTAGGATAAGAGGAAAATATTATCAATTCGATAATATTGAAAACTATGTCAAAGGTTTTTAATAAAATGAATTTTTATTTTTATTTTAACTCTAGAATTTATTAATAAATCATATTTTCCATAAATAAATTTTACCTTTTTTTATTATATTATTAATTAATTACATTTAATTTAACCTACTAAATTTTAAAAAATAAATAAGACTAATCTAACACTACAATATTAAAATAAGATTATGCTAAGCCTACACCCTACATACCAAATCCACCATGCATGCAAATTTGTAATGCATGTTAACCATCACTTCTAACATACCACATAGAGGGAATAAGCAATAAACTTTTTTTCTAAAAATAACCTTCTTTCAGTTCAATTTAAAACACCCCACCTCCCTAAGTTCCTATTCCCACTTTAACTCATGATTGCAAAGGAAACGACCATGCAAAGAAAGGGATCACTGCCACATAACTGTCACATAAGTAATAGTCAATAAACCATTAATGGAAGAAAATTTGCATGAAAGAAATTATAAATTTTTTAATATCAATGCTTAAAGGAGGAGGTAGTGGATTGGGAGAGCAGAAGAGAGGAGATCAATGCTAAAGTTGGAGAAGTATCAGTGCTTTGAATGAGTGGAATGATGCCTAGAAAGGAGAGGAGGAACTGACACCTAGAAGGAAAAAAGGAGTCGGATCGATGCCTGGAGTAGATTGATGTTTGAATAGGGTAGTAGAACGATGCTTAAGGAAGAAATGAGGAAAGGAGGAAATTGATGATGTCTGAGTAGAAGAGAAAGAAGATCAACACTTGGAGGTAGAGAATCAGTGGATCAACACCTTCGTCTTTACCTTCACACAATCTCTATTATTTCTACGTCCATAAACACTGCCAACATACTTTTATCTTAGCTATTTCAAGTCAAGTGAAACCACATTCCAATTTAGTCAAGGATTTCATCAAGCATCAGGTAAATATAATATTTTATTTAAATTGTAGGGTAAATATAATATTTTATGTAAATTGAAGGGTAAATATAATATTTTATTTAATTTTAAGGTAAAT
Organism: Torreya grandis; assembly: GCA_037957365.1. Classification (NCBI taxonomy): domain Eukaryota; kingdom Viridiplantae; phylum Streptophyta; class Pinopsida; order Cupressales; family Taxaceae; genus Torreya; species Torreya grandis. The sequence continues at coordinate 3,791,683 of JARHVA010000482.1, read as the reverse complement.
ATAATATTTTCTTTAAATTTTAAGAAAAATATAATGTATTTATTTTTAGAAAATTAAAATAGAACGATTTTTGCATTACCAAAAATAAAATGATATTGCTACTTATTGTTAGGGAAAATAAATGATTTTATAGCAAACAATAATGTAATAAAGCAATCAGATATTTGAGAGACATATAACATATAACAATATGAGTTCATTTAATATTAGTTGATATATATAATTTTACATTATGTATCTATTTACAAATATTAACATGATCTCTATACCCGAATCAGTGAAAAAAATAGAATATATCATTAAATAAATGAGTTTTGTTTTCTATGTACCTAGTTATAAATTTATAAAATACATTTGATCTAGTCTGTAAAGTTACATGCATAAACCTAGATTGTGAGAATATTGATTAGATACATGAAATTACCATAAAGCAATCTAAGTTGTCATAAAACAATATTTTGAGTAGACCCTTTGATTGTTGTTGAGATTTGATGATGAATTTTATTATCATTAAGAATAGTATGAAAATAAATATTCTTCAATCTAGGCTTGCACCCTCAATTTCAGAACCCCCCTTTCAATTGTATAAATGATTTTTTTTAACATTATCATTTAAGTTCAAAATATCATTCTTAAACTCTATGTGTATAAGTTATTTTCTAGAAAAGTTATTACCTAAGTAGACTAAAGATATAATTGTCTAAAATACCATTTTTGAAAATCAACATAAGGACTAAACTAGAAGATCGTGTTACATATTTGTTTTCTACCTTCCTACTCAAAAATTTACTTTTCAAATATCATGTTTTAATTTATTTCAAGTATTCTTTACTTTTTAAATCTCAAACATAGATCAAGAATTTAAGGTTAAACAAAACTATGTAGTGTTTGGCATTAAGTAGTGTCTCTAGCTCATATTTATGGGTAATACCATCATGCTTGAGTTAATACATCTGTAACCTAACAAACCTACAATAATGACATATGAACATCATCCCTATAAACTATCGGGGGTAAATAAGGACCATGTTGTGTCATTAAGACCAAGGGATAGGATAATCCCTCTTAGTCAACAACACTAATTAAGATAAGAATATAACTTTGACTACCTTAAATGATTCTGACTTGTGAACTTATAAAATAGAAATTAATAAAACGTATATTTCTTGCTCAAAAGTCAGTACTATCCAAAGAGAGAAATAAAAACCTGTATTGAGAATGTTAAACCAATTATGATCAAAAAACCACCAACCATATGGCTCTCAGAAAACAAAACCTTGACAACAATAATTGTATGGATTAGGTTGTCTAAAGCAAAGATCAAAAACATTTTTAATGCAAATAAAAGTGGAAAGGGGATCTAGCTTGCAAATTTTAATTTCTATTTCTTGTTAGGATTTAGGGTTAGTCTAGTTAAACAAGTATTTGATTACTTAAAATGATATTTTTTATGCTCCTATTTGGGTAGCTATCATAGAGGAACTATCTAGAGAACTGGGCCCTAGAAAGGGCTGCATACCCAGACCTATAGTTCATATAAAACTTAGAATAGAAAATATAAATACATGCATACTACACCTTGATCTTATTTAGAAGCAGGTATGTAGGTAGTCTAGGAAGCAAAGGATGCTTCCAGTACATAGGTGATTAAGATGGGGTTGTGGTTGTTCACTAAACAAGATTAAAGTTAAATTAAAAGGTAACACCATTATAATAAGACCTTAGTTTAGATTAAAAAAATAAAATATAAGAACTCTTTGATATATTCAAAAGGATCTCGATTGGATCATCATAGTTCTAGAGGTTTTAGGTTAAATTCTGACATATAACGCAACCATATGTTATATGCTCTTATCACGATGACCTCGATGCTTATCTAGTGGAGATGAGTGGTAAACAGTGAATGACTCAGGAACTGATTGATCCTGATGAGTCAAGTCTCTAGCTAGAGCAAAACCTACTCATGTGTAGATGCCTAACCCATTTGGCAAAGGAATACATAACCCATATGGTTAGATGCTTGCCCATTTAGAAAAGGAATGACTAACCGGTATGGTTAAATGCTTACCTGTATGATAAAGGATATCTAATAGGATAAAGTATACCTAAGTTATATTCATAAAAAAACATTAATTAAACAAAAAATATATATGTTTTAGGATAGGATATGGTCCCTACAATCCCTACACTATTACATTGGTATATGAGGCTTATGCACCAATGAAAACTAGATATCCATATGAAGTATATAATTATGATGGGTGTTAGTATTCTATATACACATGCATTGGGACACTACCAACCTAACCTCCATTACTATTTTGAATTCTATCCCTTTTTGTTGCACAGGTAGGAATGACATGTATAACAACGAAAACTAGATCTCCATATGGAGTAGATGAATATAATAGATCTTATTTTTTATCCTCTGATAACATCATAAAAGTGGAAATACTAAACAAAATTCAATTAGCGAACACTCTTTTCCTGATACCATTAAAAATTATATATTGTTATCTAGATATTGTTCAAGGAAAAATTGCTTAATTAGCTTGATTATACAAGTATTATATTGTAAAAAAAGACCCATTTTATTTTTAAAACACATATATTCATGAAAGATACTCATAAATTATGAAAAATATATATTAATTATGTTATATATTTTTGGGTTATGCCATATAAATAAAATTTTGACCTATTTAAAGTAGCAAGGATCTCCAATTTTAAAGTTTAATTGGTATACCGGCATAGAAACCCATTCTCAACCTTTGGATGAAGGCCATAATTACCTACACAAGAAGAATCATACAGATTTAAAATGTGCTCTTCTCCATGTACTCTTCTCTATTTGTGCATTCAATTCATATTTTATTTTAAATATCATGGATCGATTTACTTGTAAATTTAAATTTTCACCAAAACATTGAACCCTTTGAATTTATTCATTGTTTAAATTTGTGTTGCAAAAAAATTAAAACTATTTTCTTTTGTTTTGCCAATAATTTTTAAATATTAATTTATTATTGTCAGTGTTGTTAGTCTTTTATGTTTCTCTATATCACCTTAGCTATAATTTCATAATGGGTCTCTTACTAATATAAATGTAATATGATTTTTTTTTATTTTTAAAATATCACATTAGAAGAGTGATAAAATTAAGGATCATCAACTATACTTAGACCTTATTACTCTAAATCCGCTTGACTTTGATAATATTCAAAAATTAACTCATTTTGACTACAACTTCAACATTGTAATATGAAAAAATAAGATGCACAGTTTATATATAAGGTTTTGTACTTATTAGATGAAAAATATTCAACTTTTATATATAACTTGTACTCAAACCAAGATTCTAAGAGTGCTATTATTAAAATGTTCACATTTGATGAATTATTTGAAAGGTTGTTATCTTCCTCAATATTTTATTTCAAATCACTTACAAATAGATATAGGTCTCTTCCTCACTATAGGGATCATTCAACTCTTTACATCTAGGTGGTGATGAATTCATTTATAAACCTAAACTTATCTCTTCACACGACTATGTTTGGTAGGTAGATTTGATATGATTAAATCATATCAGGTAGTTTTGGATGGTTTGTTTAAATCATAGCATGTGGATTTGTTAATAGATTATGATATGATTAATTAGGTATTATTGGAAAGAATCATCGAGGATTATTAGTTTGTGAAGGATTTCTTCCACTCTTCCACAATTTATATAAGTTAAAATGGCCTTGTGTCCAAAAACAATATTTTTATCCTTAAAGCTTCACCTAAATTGTATAAACTTAAAAAAAATTGGTAATCTATAAGTGAGATGGCTTTCAATCTTGGATGATACCAAAATGGTAGCTCCTTTCAACTAGCTTGCAATTTACTCGTATATCTTTTCTATTTTTATGTATAAGTGTAAAATAAAAATATCCAACCTTAACTAAGCTTTTCAAAGGAAATGAGAGGCATGTTATGGCTCCATGTCAGTATAGAGGCCCATAAAATACTTGTAAAGTACTAATGTTGAATGTTAATCTGATATTTATCATGTTGGCTTCTTATATTTATATGAAACCACTTTAGAGTATGATGTTTATGTCAGAGGTGTTTATACATTGAAGAAGATCCTCTTGCTTATGCAGTATGTATGGTGGTCTTACTCCACATTTATATAAATAATTGATATATATTTCAAGCTATATTCTTACAAGTACATTTATAAAGTTAATTTTTTAGAATGAAAATGATTGAATCTTTTGACAATCTATATTTTAAATTGATTGGGTGATCGATAATCACTCTGTTGATGAATGTATTGTGTAAGATACAATGGATCCTCTATATAATTTGTTTTCTATGGTTTGTGTATTTGTTTTTAGCATGCCATTATTTTTGGAACCCCTTTTCAGTTGGCATTCTAATCACTTATTAAATTCCATAATCCAACTTAGAGATGTAAGAAGAGACTTTGATCAAGTTTCAATTGAATTGAATGAAATTTTTTGTTGGCCACCACCTAACTGGGCTACTCATGCAAATCACAATGCCAGGATTTGTTGGGATACTAATAATGCTTAATTGTGATATGTTAGAAGATTATTGGTCACATCAAAAAATGGAAACATTGGATATATTTTTAAGTCTAATATCTTATCTTAATTAATTATTCCACAGCATGGAATAAATTTGAATCCCATGATGAAAATTTAGTTTGATAGAGCTATTTATGAGGTATTCTTGCTAGAAAGATTCATTCATACATATCACTTTTGATTATATTTCAAATTTCAATGTGGCATGGTCTTCATGATAATTATGTACAATTTTGGAATTGTCTAGATTCAAATCTTGAATTAGATCCTGAACACGTGTTAGATGATCTTACATACCAAGAAGCAATGTGGCAAAGAAGTCATTTTCCAACACCATCATAAGAATCTAAGGGTAATATAAATGCCCATGATCATTATTGGCACTACTCAGATTAGTTGTAAAGAAATACCATTAGATAGTGGTATACAACTACTTTAATACAACTATCTTCCATTCAGTCTATTCCATCCATAAAATCATAGGTAATAGAATTTACTATAGTCAGTTGTAATAAACTTTTGTAAGTGGAATGTTGACTCATAGTTTAGAGCCCTGAACATCCTAGTTTCATAATTGTGTTTTATCATCTCATGGGACTCTTTAAATTTAGGGTTAAATTTTTTTGGTACATTAGGTGGGAAGTATAGTGGTGGTGGTCTATAAGGAAATCATTTAAAAAATTGGTAGTGTATTTTGCTACACTAAAGCTCTAATAAATGAATATGGGTTATGCCCTGACCTTACTATTTGTGATAACACAACATACCATTACAATTGAATGGGATAAATTGTATCCCATATGGGCTCATACAATTTATAATGCATACATGTCGTACAAATTTGTCTTGTGTTGCCTACTATTATTTATTTTTTAATACGATGTCCATAAATACTTGTATGTCCATGCCTTTAATTTAATACATCAAATGATAAGTTAATATACAACCAGAATATCACATGGGATTCTTAGCAATTTAACATTTTTTTACCTTATCCTGATTCTATGGGCTTCATAACAAATTTGTTATTTTAAAACCTTGTCTTAATTTTATGGGCTTCCTACCAATTTATCTTTTTTTAACCCTTTCCTAAAGCTATGAGATTTGTATTAAAATCACATACTCGTACCCCAACCATATGCACATAGTTAGTGAGTGCCACTTAAGATTATTTATAAATGTAACTACCTCGTGCATATACTATTTTGTCCATTTCTATGTTTTGATGTATTTACTTTAATATGTTTTATGAAGGGTTTTATATTGATTTAAATGAGTCTAACTACCCATTTCGATTATGTGTACATGTTTTAATGTTATTTTGACCAAATTATGCTTATATTATATGCATTATTCAATCATTTTCCTTTATACATTGCAATATATGACATATAGCATTCAATCAAAAAACAAAGTCAAATCCAACATATGAAAACTTGTGTTCACTCAATACCAAAAGTCCATTTCTAATTCATTCAATGAAATGTTCTTGTAGGATGTAATAAATGTCAAAAAGGTGGGAAGAAATAATAATAGTAGGATACGTTTGGATAAAATCATAGAATGAATTGTTTCTTATTCTATCTTAATAAACATATCTAATATGGAGTTAATTGGATTCTTGATTGATGTTTGCTTGTATTTTTCACTGTGCATAATATTTTATTGTTATGCTTTTGAATATTCATTTTCAAACTATGTTTGGATAAAATGAGGTACATATATGAGTATGTCAATGGGTAACTCATATACATACCCTTTGTTATCGTTATATCATGATTCAGTAGCATATAATACTATGTGAGTGAAAATGATTTAGATTATTAAATCTCAATTCTATAATGAAAACTTTGATCAAAGTAATTCTATAGATAAGACATTGATATTTTATTATACTTTTAGTTTACATGTATTGATGATCTCATTTAGATCAAAGAATAAATTACATGTTTTATTTCATTGTTTCGTGTAATAGAGTTAGTGCACACATGGGTTTGGGTTGTTTCTTAATATCCACACTATTCTTAGATGCCCATCTATGAAGAGTAGGGCCACTCCTAGAAGGGAGGTGTGTAGGAGACCATTGGTCTATGTTTGGAGGTAAATCACTCAATTGATGCTCTCTCTCTATCAGTTTATTTGACTAAATAAAAGTACACTCAAGAAATGTGATGGATCATGGAACTGCTTTATATAGCTCATTCCATACTTTTGTACTTATTTTTATGTATATTACATATGGTACATTATTGTAATTTATTCTAGATGTATATTTAACACATCAATAGTTGTGTATTTATATAACCTTATCAAAATTTAAACAACAATGGTTATAAACTCAATTAACATTAATTTATGAATTTTATCAATTGTGTAGTACTTGTTTCATTATTTTTGTACATGATAGATAGTTTCTCAACTTATAGACTCATTTACTTCTAAAATACTAAATGTTTTTTTTTTCTAGTGTGCTAATTGACTATAGCATATTATGCTTGGAAATCATTTATTTTTCAAGTTTTAAATGTATTTTTGTAATTAATCATGATAGAAATGTTATAAATTAAGAAAATTATATTTGTTAGTTAGCCTAGTGGGGTGTAACATTGTGGTGTGTGTGGTTTAGCTCTCAGACCTAATGAGTCTATTAATGTCAATTTGATTCTCTTAAATTCTATAAAGGATAATTGTGTGACGTAGATTGGTTGGTGAGGGTCCTTCTAATGAGAGCCCTCAGGGTGATTCTAGTTAGCTAGAAATAGAATAAGCTACCAAATTTGATCAGATTCTCATTATTTTTAATAATACATGAGTTTTTATATTAGCTCTTGAATGAGAGGTTTATGGCCTATAAGATCAAATTGATCAAGAGGTATCTGAAGAACACCCTATTGAATAGGAAGTTCCTAGGGAGCAAAGGCAAGAGAAAGTGCATGAGGATGCTAAAGCTCAAGTAGCTACATAATTATCATGCTACATGAAGAAGGTAAATCCACCCAAATTTTATGGCATGGTTTTGGGTGATGGATCTTAATCTTGGCTCATAGATATGGAAAAGTACTTTGAGATTCATAATTTTTTTGAGGTAACTATGGCTATGTTGGGAACTTACCAATTAGCTAGTGAAGAAGCAACTTAGTGGGTTAACAAAATTTTTAAAATGAATCTATATTCCATTATCACCACATGGGAGAAATTTGTGACTCTTTTCAGAGCACGATGGTTACCTCAACATTATTTTGACCAAAATTTGACATATTTTCAAAACTTGAGGCAAGAAGATTATTACTGAATGAGTACTGAGAGCATTTTAATAAGCTCTTGAATTATGTTCCATATTACTAAAAGGATGAACATTTCTATATAAAAAATTCCATTATGGTCATAAAACCCCAAACTGGATGTGCATGGACCATCCACTATAGATCAATTGTTTGAAAAAGCTATAATATACGAATAAAAGTTGAAATCACTGGAAGAGGTCAGAGAGAAGTATTAAAAAAATTAGTTCTAAGATAAATTTCAAGAAGAAAAACTAAAAAATAAATGGAAATTCCAAGAAATATGAAACTAGGAGGCAATTTTAGAAGGCTTTAATGTTGTAAATCAATCTAAGAAGAAGGAGCCTCTAAGAGGATGTTGTACTTGTGGAGGGGATAATTATGCCAAATATTGTCTTCATTGGAAGCTAGATGAAAATAACAAGAACACAACCTCTTCTTCATAGCAAGGAACCTTCCAACAATGTATCCATGTAATAATGGATAATTGACAAGCTAAATTCTAAGCTTCTCCCATCAAATTATGGGTATGTGCAAAGAGTTGAGAGATAATTCTATGGACATTTTAGGTAACGCGATCATGTTAGTAAATAACATGATCATATTATTTAATTAACATGACCATGTTATTCAAATTATGGTTCAATAATTATCAAGCCATAATGTGTACACATTATTGAGAAAACAATAACACATACACATTATTGTAAATTTAAAAAATGCATATGCATTATATAATGTGTGCACATTGTATAACATGTACGTGTTGTATAACACGTATGTGTTTTATAACATGTATGTGTCATATAATGTATATGTGTTATGTAGTGTACTATACAACATGTATGCATTATATAACATGTACATGTTGCTTTGTTGTAAGTCCAAAACCAACTCCATGAGCATTTAGGAGTTGCACGTGAATCCAAGTTTGTCCATAAGCTTATATTTATACTCTAAATGTTAAGTTTAATAATTCTTATACTTTAAATTTATTTTAGTAAATATAAGAAATTAAGGTCACTCAGCATCTGATAGAGTTGGTCTCATTGTTGCACACCTTATGATGTGGAAAATAGTTTTTCAAAATTTAAATAGGTCAGTACTTAGACATTTTCAAGGTCTAAATATTAAACATAGAGATTTTAGGACATAAATTTTGTAATTGATATCTATTTTTGGTAAACATATAGTCATTTTTAGGTTATTGTGCCTTCCAGATTGATTCTTAGCATTTTTAGGAGTCTTAAGTTTGTCAAAATTGAATTTTTCAAACCACTCACTTTGAAATTGATCAAAAGTGGTGTGATTGGGTATCATAGGTCACATTGATGACCTACACACATCAAATAACCACTTTGTGTTAATTTCACTTGTTCATCATCCTTCCTTCATCCTTGATCACTTCTTACTCATGCCTCATCACCCCTAATCACTCTCTCATCATTCTTTATTGTCCCTAATCACTCTATCATTAACCCTTACTATCCATAGTCATCTCTAATCACTCCCTCTTGCTCCATAATTACTCTCTCATTGACCATCACTATGCCTCATCATTCTTAATAACTCACTCTTTATCCCTCATCATCTTTAATCACTCCCTTATCATCCCTAATTACTCCCTCATTATCTCTCACCATCCCTTATCATTGATAATCACTCCCTCATTAGCCTTTACCATCCTTAATCACCGTTTCATCATCCTGAATCACTCCCTCCTCATCCCTTATCATCTCTAATCACTCCCTTATTTATCCTCACCATTCCTTATCATTTATAATCACTCCCTCATTACCCCTCACCATCCCTCATGATACAAAGACCTATGTCATACTTTTCTTATCCAAGCTCTTTGCCAATATCCATGTAGCTTTCACTTTATCTTTTCTTTCTTGATCTCTATCTTTGGACACTACACACATTTTAAATTCATATATGCATTTTATTCATTTCATTTATTCTCCATCATTATTCATATGGTCTCACTAAACTCTTCATTCTATTCAACTTATTCAATGCATTCAATCTATCTTACTTTGATACTATCCCCCTTACTAGTCTTTACGCTTTATAACAACTTGGATCAAATCTTGTCTCTTATTCCTTAGGATTTAATAGGGATCTAACAAAATTTATTCCACTCCTTTGAGTTATGTCTAACTTCTTCTCAACCCTACTTAACTTCTCAACACAATCCTCATATCATACACTACCACTTACTCTATAATAGACTCTTCTTGTACGGACTCAAATCAACCTCATTTATGGATACCTTTTAATATATCTCATTTATTCACAAAGTACCATGCTTTATTTTAAATATTCGATAAATTATTTTCGCTCTTTCTACTCTTGGATTAGGTCTTTAGGTTTACTTATACCCTGTCTACTACACAGTCCTCCCCCATCCATACTTATCCATACTTACATAACTTTAAAACACTATATTATCTTTTGTCATGTTTAAATCAAAATTTTCACCAAATTTATTGAATTATTGATAGTTACAAATCCTAAAAACTCACTTTGAAAGTAGAAACCCTAATACAAGGTTTGGACTAGTTTCATAGACCTGAGAAGGGTCAAAATGAGATTTCAATCTTCCAAAGGTGTTTTTAATGACTTTAACTATTTTATTAGGTCTTAATTAACCCTATTCACATTTTCTAAGTGTTATATTTCCATTTTTAAGTTACTCATAGGACTGTAGTAAACTGAGAAGAGGTTATTTTTCTAATTCATTCTAAAAAGGGATCTAAATCAACATGAAAGTAAAAAATCCTCTAAACAATGTTTAAATTTTAAAAAACAATTCCTTCCATCTATAAAACTCAATTTTCTAATTTCCTTGAGATACCACTTTGACTGTGTTAAGTTTCTTGATAATTGTAGGACTATGTTAGTTTTCTTTATGCTCATCCAAACATATGAAATCTACTTAAAAGACTATAAGACTTCATGATATTATCAGAATAAAATCACCAACATATACATTTGAATGTTTACTCCAATACATGTATATACCTTCTCACATAGATGTATACTTAGAACTTTGCTCATAGAAGACAGGGTTGTGTTATTTAACACAGAATGTCCTTAGCACAATAACAACATATAATGTTTAAAAACTATTAAGTAATTATTATTTCAAGTTTCTAATTACTCATACATTACAAAATCCCAACAAATATAATCTCTTCTTCCAAAATACTCTAACCTTCACTTAGATTTCAATGCATAGTTTGTAAAAGCACAGGTATACAGTTTGTAATATGAACATTCAAAAGATTTGAAACTCAAATGACAAATGATATAATCACCATCAAAGAAAAGGTATTTTAAACTTACCACTCACACAAATAACATAAATAACTTGTTACTAATCATGTTTCATGATTATACACATTGTCAATTATCTTTGCATATATTCAAGAAGATGCAGGGTTTGTTTGCTTTCTTCTCTAAAAATAATCAAAACTTGTATTTATTCACTTGTTTTTGGTTCTTTACATTCATACTTTTGAATCCTAACCCATCTAAATCTCTTGAATGTGACACTAAATACAAAATAACTCATGGACAAGACTCTTATTACCAAATAACCATCAACTAAATTTTAACTCATTTTGTATGTTAAGAGTGTCCTCAACTTACTCAAATACTAACATATTTCTCAAATATGAGTTTAGGTATATGTGTTGTAACATCCTAAAATTATTTCTAAAGTCTAAATACAACAAATTCAACATTGGACTTCTTCAAATAAGATTGAAGTCTCTATGAAAGTTCAAAAATTTAAATGAAAGATTCGGTGAAGAAATTTCAATATGAATCTAATTCAAAATTGACACAAAACTAAAAACTTATAAAGAATCTTATAGATTTATTATGATCTTGAAAACCTTATAAAGACTGTAAACATATAAACTAGATCATTATTTATATTTAGTAGTGTTACTCTTGCATCACCTCATCATCCCTAATCACTGCTTCATCATACCTCATCATCTCTAATCACTCATTCCTCATCCCTCATCTCCCTTAATCACTCCCTCATTAATCCTCACCATAAATAATCATCGCTAATCACTCCCTCATTGACTGTCACCATACCTCATCATCCCTATTGACTCCTCCTCATCCCTCCTCATCCTTAATCTCTCCATCCAATACCTTGATGATGGTATTTTGTTAGAGTATATAAATGTTAGGAGATATAAGAGGAGAGTTGAATTATAACATAAAATATAAGACATAGTGATCAAAATGATGTGGAGGAAAATTTGAAGGACAAATATTTAACACCTATGAAAAAATATGGGCCTATTAGAAATGATGTAATTTAGAATTAGAAATACACCAGAAAAAGAGAAGTAAAACCACCATACCACCAAAAATGGGTAGTAAATACATGAAGATCACCAAGCTATGCGATTTACTAAAACCAATCAATTGCTTTTCATATGAGGACATTTTATGATCTGAATAATTATATTTAAGGCCTTATATTTATATGTATATTGATTAAGTCATCATACTAGAGAGTGGAAAATAATTTTCAAATGATTAGAACAAGTAATCCAATATTGGAAAGTGGTACTTAATTCATAACTTCAATATTCAATCCAATGAATATTGTCACACTATGAGCTCTCTACTTTCACCTCTTGATAAGTGGGTACAAGTTATTTATCACTATAAAAAATTAATTAGACAATAGATTATGAACCCAATGATATGTTTGGTACTAAAAATATCTCTACTTCCCCCAACAAGAAACTATATGAATTAATCTACATTTGTTTCATTAACAAACGTAGATTAATGGTGAGACAACACACTTCATAATTTCTAGAAGAAGTTAGAAGAATTTAATTTCTCCTAAATCATAGTTTTGAAATTTTAACTTGAAATTTATACATCATCCATAACCATACACTAGTGTATGGTATAGTGTAGGCGTTGAGAAATGGATCGCCTAGTAGTGTCACTTAGTGTACAAAATCAAACTTTTTACATATGCAATCCTTTGTGAAATATCACCATTATAGGTGTGTGATGTTTTACATGTGGTCAAACATGTATTTACCATTGACATGTAATCTATGAATTAAATCCTTGAAATTTTGTGATAGATTATTTGGATCTGAAATACCATATATCATAATTAGTTCATAAGCTTTCAGTCATTATTGTTAAGAAGTGCAAGAATATCGTCAGTTCTAGTAAGAAGTATACTTTTAATGGTAAGAATTAAATTTTTAATGACATCCTTATGTCACCATATCATAGTTTGGTTTATCCAACAAAATAAAGACAAAATAATTGAACCATAAACTAGATGAATTAAAGGATATCTTCCAGTCATGTAAATAAATTCCTACATCCTATAAACAAACAATACTATTGATTTGATCCCTTAAATACCTCTACCTAAAACCTCTTGATGCAACATATCATTTCTAGAGAATGAATAGATCAAGTGGTAGATCCATAAAATCATGGATAGTGGACACATCATGCCCAAATCATTGCCTTGCAAAAACCCAATTGTGTTTGTGATAAAGTTGTCAATCGATTAAAAAATATTAACAAGATTAACGTGAAGAACTATTATACTCATTTAAATATTAAGGCATTTCTCTACCATATCCATCGTGTAGAAGTGTTTTCCAAAATTGATCTTCAGTTTGGGTATCATCATATTCATGTTAAACCTTTAGACATTTGGAATATAGTCTCAAAAATAAAGGAAGGATTGATTGACTAGTTGATTATGCCTTTTAGGTCAACTCATATAACTAATTTATTCATTTCAAGATGTTGTACGACATCCTCAGTCCATTTACCTATGCCATTTTTTTAATCTACCTTGATGACATTTTAATCTTTAGAAAACATGGGATTAACATCAACACCATGTTGAACTAGTGTTTCACTTTTCATAGAAACATATTTTTATGATAAAATGAATAAATGTTCATTTTTTATGCAAGAAAAAATATTTGGGACACATTACAAACACAAAGAGTACATTTGTGAACCTAACCAAGATTCAAGTTGTATAGGAATGGAAAACATAAAATAACTTTGTATATGATTGAAATCTTCTCAAAATTAGAAAACTATACAAGAGATTTGTACTTGATTTTTATATTTTGAACCAAACTACCAAAGGTGGAATAGAATAAAGTTTCATTTAGTTATCTGCACAACAAATATAATTTGATGAGCTATAATTTAGACTCTATTTTGTGTTAATACTTATGTTACTTGACTATAAATATGAAAAATTAGTCAACGGCACAACAAAGATAATTTGATGAGCTATAATTTAGACTCTATTTTGTGTTATTACTTATGTTACTTAACTATAAATATGAAAAATCATCAAATTCATCTAGTAATAAAATTGACTATCACAAATGGGTACTGACAACACAAGTCCTAGAAAAGAGATAATTTATATTATAATGGATTAAGCAACATATGATTGGAATCAAAGATATCTTTAGATTATATACATATGTCAGATGATGAGGGATAGATTAGGGATGGTAAGGGATGGTGAAGGTCAATTATGGAGTGATGAAGGATGGTGAGGGTCAATGAGGAAGGGATTAGTGATGATGAGGGATGAGGAAATATTGATTAGGTATCTTGAGGGATGAGAAATGAGTGATTAGGGATGATGAGGGATGGTGATAATCAATGAATGAGTGATTAAGAATCACAATCCTAAGTGATTAGAGATGATGAGAGACAACTAAGGTCAATGAAGGAGTGATTAGGGATGAGGAGGAATAAGAAGGGAGTGAGTAGGGATGAAGACATGAATAGGTATGATGAGGGATGAGGAAAGAGTCATTAGAAATGATGAAGGATGGGGAGGGAGTGATTAGGTATGATGAGGGATAGTGAGGGTCAATGGAGGAGTGATTATGGATGATAAGCGAGTGATTAGAGATGACTAGGGATAGTGAGGGTAAATGAGGGAGTGATTAGGGATAATAAGGATTGGTGATAGAGTGATTAGGGGTAATGAGGGATGAGTAAGATATGATCAAGGATTAGGAAGGGGCAATGATCAAGTAAAATTAATATGTAAAGTGGTTGTTTGATGTGTGCAGGTTATTAATGTGACCTATGCTACCCCAATAACACCACTTTGCATTAATTCAAAGTGAGTGGTTTGAAAACTTCAATTTTGAAAAACCTAAGACACCTAGAAATGCTAAGAATCAATTTGGAAGGCATAAAAACCTAAGAAATTACTATATGTTTACCAAAAATGAATATCAATTACAAAAGTTGTGTCCTAAAATCCTTAGGTTTAATACTTAGACCCTAAAAATGCCTAAGTACTGATTTGATTGGATTTTAAAAAATTATTTTCTACATCGTAAGTCATGTAACTATGAGACCAACTCTATTAGATGCTGAATGAACCTAATTTCTTATATTTACTAAAATAAATTTATAGTATAACAATAATTACTTAACATTTAGAGTAGTGAATATAAGCTTATGGTTAAAGTTGGATTCACGTGCAACTCCCAAATGCTCATGGAGTTGGTTTTACACTTATAACAAAGCAATGCATATGTATTATATAACATGTAAATTTTATATAGTATATTATATAACGCATATGCATTATGTAACACATATGCATTCTATAATGCATACACGCTATTTGAATTTAAATTGAAAATTGAGCCTTTAGGCTCAAAAATGGCTTCAATTTTTGAGCCAAAGGCTTGGGACTATGCATTTATAGCTGAGACTAAGAGTTTTAGGAAAAACTAAATAAATTCAACTTCAATCATCGAATACGCTATGGATTTCAACATTAAAATTTAAAAAATGATTACCGTTATGATGAACACTTTGTCTTCTTTCTAAATGTATGATTTTTATAATTTTTGGGATATTTTAAGGTTTCAAAATATATGTATTTCTAACATCTTTTTTAGGCTACTACATGCCTTACCCATACATGCATGTTCATGTTTATCTATTTGTTTTTGTTGATCTAAGTGCAAAAGAAATTATATGGTAATAAACTAGGCCTAATTCTAAACACATTCAAAAAAATCATTTTTTTTAGGCACTTAGGGTGGGTCACATGGATGGTTATCTATTTTTTTGTTAGTTTTCAGTATATAATAAAAAATATTCATAAAAAAATATTTAAAAAATTTGTAACACACTAGAAGATCTTATCTAAATATTCACCACATGGTTTATAAAAATATTTAACGATGCTCAAAAAATGGTGGTTCATACATAATGGTACAATTCCAATTTTCATAAAAAATAGGAGATCCTCTTCAAATTTTAGATGTTTGACCTATTTATACTTAACCATTTTTTAAAAAATAGTTTTTGGAAACTAGACTCAAAATGTTACAATTTATGTTTATCATGTCCACAGGTAGGCCCTTTTTTATCCCCTAAGTTTGTGTACTTACCTATATCAGGTACTCTTTTTGGTCAACAAATTACTATTTTGATTGATACTAGAGCTACTCAATGATTTATCTCTCCTAGAATATTGAGTAAATTATCTAGGAAACTTGGTTTTATGTAAAATGCATGGTTATGAGTCTAAATTCAAGATTTATAGATGTCTCATGGAGGTTGAATTTTAGTTGTAATAATTCAACATGTTTGTGGATCTTTATGTAGAACCACTAGGGTCAAGTAATGTGATACTAGGAGTGAATTAGTTTTCTAGGCATCAATCCAAAGTTGATTGCTTCCTTAAAAAGGTTGAATGACTAGAATATTTGAGAAACCAAACCCAAATCCAAGTTAGAGAGAGTTAAAGTTCAGAGAAAAATAATGCCATTTATTTAAAGAGGGCTCAACATAATGGATGTCAAGCATTCCTTGTCAAAATGGATGAAGTTGCTAAATCCATGGAACACACCTTAGAATATTATCCCTTTCTATAATAATTTTGAGATGTTTTTCCAAAAGAGCTATCATGGTTGATTCCAAAAATGGAATTTTATTTCACTATTGATATGATTTCAGGGTCATAAATGCAATCTAAAGAACATTAACGGATGATAATAACATATCTAATAGAGTTAAAGGTGCAACTTTAATAGATGTTGGCCAAATGTTCAATTTGGCCAAGTGTTCCACCATGGGGTGAACCTATAGTTTTTATTACGAAGAAAGATTGAACCCTTCGCTTATGCATTTATTACCATATGCTTAACAAATTAATGATCAAGAATATATATCCATTAACTCGCATTGATGATATTTTCAGTCAAATATGTGGTGTTATGATATTTTCTAAGATTAATCTTTGAGAAGGATACCATCAATTGAGAATGTGAGATGAGGATGTTCCACAAATAGCTTGTATAACTCATTATGAGCATTACAAGTTCACAATGCTACCTTTTGGGTTAACAAATGCATCAATAACATTCATGAATCTCATGAATAATGTGTTTAGGGATTATCTCAATCGATTTGTATTAGTCTTTTTGGATGACATCCTCATCTATTCCAATAATGAGGAAGATCATGTTGAGCACTTGTAGTTAGTTTTGAAATGGTTGTGAAAACACAAGCTTTATGGGAAGTTATCTAATTGTGCTTTCTTTTAGAAGAGAGTACAACACTTGGGACACATCCTCTCTGTAGAGGTAATTTTAGTGGACCTAGCTAATAATAAGACCATCATAGATTGGCCAACACCTAAAAATATGCATGAGGTGCATAGTTTCATGGGTTTAGCAAGGTACTAGAGGAAGTTTGAACTAATTTTTTAAAAAATAGCTAACCCAATCACCTCACTTTAGTGGAAGGAAAAACATTTTATATGGTCAAATAAGTCTGAAGAAGACTTTCAAGTCTTGAAATAGAGGCTTACTTTTGCACTAGTATTGCAGATCCCATATGTGAATGGTCATTTTTTGGGGATAATAGATGCTTCAAGAGATGGATAAGAATGAGTGATCAAGTAGGATGGTTCAATTGTGGTCTATGAATACAGAAAATTAAAGTGTTATGAGGTAAACTATGCTCCTCATGATCTAGAATTGGATGTTATAGTACATGCCTTGTAAGTATGGAGACATTACTTTTTGGTTAAAATTTTTGAGCTTAAGACATAAAATTTAGGTTTTAAACATATTTTCACTCAACCCAAAATTAATTCTTATCAAAAGTGGTGGTTAGAGTTTCTTTTAGATTATTATTTTGATATCAACTACATTAAAGGCAAAGATAATCTAAGGAATTTATGCTAAATTAATTGCACAATGTTTCATATTTAGGGTCCTAGAGTAATTAAGATGGTAGAAGATTTAAAAAATTTGTATTTATGGAAAGTAGTTAAGAAAGATGCAACTGATTTCATATCTAGATACTTAGAGTGTTAGCGAGTCAGTGTTGAACATGTGCATCTAGTTAGGTTATAATACCCACATTCGGTACATGAATGGAAATGGTAGGTAATCAATATGGATTTTATCCAAGGTTTCCCTATGTTCAAAAATATTCATGATATGATCTTGGTGGTTATGGATAAAATAAACAATGTAACTAATTTTATTCCTGGTAATATAACTGATGATGTTCCTACACTTACTAGGATATTTTTGAAATAAATTTACAAATTGCATGGATTTCCTAAAAATATTATTTTAGATAAGGATCATAAGATGACTTTCACATTTTGGTAGACTTTAAATTTAGCATTGAGAAATTAGTTGAATTTTAGTATAGCTTATTATGTAGAAATGAAGGGGCAAACAAAAAGGATAAATTAGAACTTGGAGAATTTGTTGAGAGTATATTTCATGGAAAATAAATATAAGTAGGAAGAATACCTACCTTTGGTTGAGTTTTCTTACAAAAAATAATACCAATCATATATTAAAATCACTCCTTTTGAGGCATTATATGGTAGGAGATGCAGAACACAAATTAGTTAGGACAAGCTAGAAGATAGTCTTTTTTGGACCAAACATGCTTGTTGAAATGGAAAAGAAAGCAAAATTAATAAGGTAGAGATTAGATAAATCTAATGACAGGAAAAAAATCTACATTAATTTGAAAAGAATAGTAAGGTAGTTCTCCATTGGGAACAAAGTTTTTCTACAGGTTAAAACCCAAAAAAGGGTGATGACGTTTGGTAAATCAGCAAAGTTATCGCCTAGATATGTGGGACTTTTTAAGGTCCTAGAGGTAATCATTTAGGCAGTATATAGGTTTGCATTTCCACCAATTATTCCTGACTATCATCTCTCTATAGATAATTCTACCCACCTTTTACTTTTTTTAAAGTTCTTTTACCATATGCAAGATGGGATCTTTTCATCTATTGTTAGGTTGTGGAGTTAAAAGCTTCACTGATGCAGACATGGAGGAGGTTGTTGAGTTCTAGGTAAATCGGTGTCGATAGTACAACCGACGTCGGTCATCTATAGTGCAAAGGGCAACTGACATCACCAGGAGTCATCCGATGTTGGTCTCCTCCAGTCAGATAGAGACCAACATCGGTCGCTTGTGTAATTTTAGAACTGTCAGTTTCACGAATAGTTTGTTAACGAACTAATTGTTTGCATGTTAAAGGCTATTTTGAGTCTTGAGTTGTGTTTCTAATTATTATAATTAAGAAGTCTAATTATTGTTTGCATGGGATTTATATAATAGACTCATGGGCTATATTGTAATTGAGGATCAAGGATTAAGGCAAGGAAGAGATCCTTCCAATTGTAAGAATAGGTTGATCTGTAGGTTGTTGCAAGATTAGGAAGAAGTTCTACATGGTAAGTAAGATCATTTGAGGTGTAGGTTGTTTCAAGTTCATGGGAGATCTACTTGAAGCACTTTGAGTACTTGTATACGGGTAGTGTTATTACTAACTGATGGAGGTGAACAACAACTCTGTGTTTGAGTTGTTTGTTGTGACCGTTTTTGGTAGGAGAGTGAACTCTTGAAGAGAATTACTATACACTAGGTGTGAGAAGCTTGAGAGGTGTGGAAGAGTGTGGCATCTCTTCATTGTATTCTTTTTTGGATGAGTATTAATACAGATTGTATTGTCTCTTATATTCTATGTCATTTGTAAATTCTAGTTACTTGTTAATTTCAGTTTAATTCTGTGTTTAGTTGCTTATACAAGGTAATCATATGTACTCTTATTGAGGAGTTGGATCCTGACAAGTGGTATTAGAGCTTTTGGTTGGGTTACTAACAGGTTGTATCAGATCTAGTTAGTGTTTGTTGATTACAGGTCACTCACAGGGGTTTCTGTTTGAGTGGGAGTACAGCAATGGCAGAAGAAAGTAAGATACGAATGGAGAAGTTTGATGGCAAGAATTACTAATTATGGAGGATGCAATAGAAGATTATCTGTATCAGAAAGATTTGTACTTATCATTGGGTGGGGTTGCATGCAAGCCTTCGAATATTAAGGATGAAGAATGGAAGGTTCTTGATCGAAAGGCTTTGGGATCTATAAGGTTGAGCCTTGCATCGTCTGTGATTTCCAACTTATTACAGGTTAAGACAATGGTAGATTTGATGGAATCTTTGGCAAATTTATATGAAAAACTCTCAACTTCGAATAAGGTATTTCTTATGAAGCAATTATTTAATTTCCAAATGTTGGAATGTGGATCTGTACAAAGTCATCTTAGTGATTTCCATGGTTTGGTAAACCAGTTAAATTTAGTCAATATTGTTTTTGATGATGAAATTAAGGCTCTCTTAATCTTGTGCTCATTACCTGAAAGTTGGGAGAGTTTGGTAATAGTAGTTAGTAATACTGCGTCTGCTTCAAAGATCTTAAAATTTGATGATGTTGTGAGTGTATTCTTGAATGAATAAATTTGTAGGAAAAGCACAGGTGAATCATCAGGGAATGTTTTGAGTGTTGAAAGTAGGAGAAGGCAAAGAGAGAAAATCGAGCATGGGAGATTAAGGTCAAAGATAGGCAGGAGATCCAAATCCAGGTATGGTAGAATACCTTGTTGGAAATGTGGAAATCAAGGGCATGTAAAGAGATATTGTTGGGTGAATGAAGATCAGCATGAAGGACATGAAGAAGCAGATGTTACAAATTTTGTTGCACAAGATGATCTGGTATGTTCCTTGGATAAAGTAGAATCTTGGGTTTTAGATTTTGGTGCCTCTTTCCATGCATCCCCAAATAGGGAATTTTTTCATGAATATGTCCCGGGAGACTTTGGAGAAATTTATTTAGGGGATGGTAAGCCTTGTCAAATGGTTGGCAAAGGGAAAGTGAATCTGAAATTGTAGACAGACAACACATGGGTGTTGAAGGAGGTCATGCATGTCCCAGTCCTAAAGTGGAATTTGATTTCTATTAGAAATTTGGGTGATGAGGGTTGCACAGTAACCCTCACAGTGGACTCTTGTAAAGTTTGCAAGGGTGAACTTGTTGTAGCAAGAGGTAAGAAAGTAGGTACGCTTTATCTATCTACTTGTATTACTGATTCTCCTTCTTGTTTATCTACTTCAGCTGTAGATTCAAAGATGTGGCTCAATAGGCTTGGTCACATGAATAAGAAAGAGATGCATGTTCTTGAGTCAAAAGGTATGCTTTTGGATTTGAAAAGCATGGATCGAGATTTCTGTAAGCAAAAGAAAAAAGTGACGTTTCTTGAAACTAGGTCAATGAAGAAGGTGGTAGCTTATGTTGGAGGATCACAGTATTGCAGAAGGAAGAAATCTGATGTTTATGACAAGAACAAGAAAGCCTTATTTTTCAAGGATAAGATGATAGACAGAGATCAGTTTAAGGGGCTAAAGAATTCTGAGCAAAGCAAGGTTGATTTGGATAAGGTTTTGATCGAAAAGGAGCTTACGGGTAAAAGTCATCGCTCACAAGTAAAACATAGAGACTGACATCGGCTATGCGTAGACTGATGTCGGTGACTCCAAATAAGTAAACACCGGTGTTAGTCAGGGAATTGATGTCGGTGATGAGGTTAGTTGCATGGAACTGATGTCAGTCAGGTGCAGACTGAGATGTGATCAACATCGGTCACTAAGACACATTTTGGGTGGACAACAAGTTGTCAAGGAGTCTCAAACATCCATATGGAGGACTGAAAGGGTAAGTAAGCCTCAAATTTGTCATTTCCCTTCTTTACACTACTTGTTTCTCACTGACGGTCAAGAACCAAAAAGTTATTAAAGAAGCAGAGCAGGTAGAATCCAGAAAATAGTGGGAGCTTAACATGGATGAGGAATGTGATTCCTTGGAGAAGAACCAAATGGGAGTTTTTTTGGTAGAGTTTCCAGCTGGAAGAAAGCACTGAAAGATGAATGGATTTTTAGGATAAAGAAGAGTGGGAATGGACACGTGAGATGGAAGGCCAGGGTATATGGTCTTGAGTAAGCTTCAGGATAATGGAGGTTTAACCATTGTGTTTTCTTTACCAAGTTGGATAATATTAGCTACATTATCCTGTTACTGTATGTTGTTCTTGTTACAGGGTCACATATGCAAGGAGTTGCTGAACTAAAGGTAAAGTTAGTTCAGAGGTGTGTCATGAGGAATCTAGGAGCAGCAAGATTCTTTGGCATAAGTGTGTTTTAGGGACATAGAAGGTCACAGGTTGACTTTGTCTCTAGATGATTGTGTGAAACTGGTTAGCACACTGATGGTTGGATAGTTTTTTGAACCATGTCTTGATTCACATGATGAGGTTGAGTACATGTGTACTAAACCTAAGTTTTCCCAAGCAGTGGGAGCTGTCAACAAGTTTGGGGTCAATTCAAGAAAGAAGCATTGGAGGGCAATTCAGTGGATTCTTAGGTATTTGAGAGGGACCAATAGCAAGTATACATGCTATGCAAGGTCAAGCACTTCTTTACATGGGTATGTAGAATCAGATGTGGCAAGGGACTTGGATGACATGAGTTGCACTACAGGGTTTGTTGTGGTGATTGGTCTTCAAGAGTGATCTTGAAGAGGGATACAAGCCAAGAAACAAACTAGATGATGTACAGGTACAAGTACAGTTGAAGCTATTTATCTCCAAGTGGGAGATTGTTAGGTTGTGGGGCTAAAAGCTTCATTGATGTAGACATGGAGGAGGTTGCTGAGTTCTAGGGAAATTGGCATCGACAGTACAACTAATGTCAGTCATCTATAGTGCAAATGGCAACTAACATTACCAAGAGTCGGCCAATGTCGGTCTCCTCCAGTCAGACAAAGACTGACGTTGGTCACCTATGCGATTTCAGAACTGTCAGTTTCACGAATAGTTTGTTAACGAACTGATTGTTTGCATGTTAAAGGCTATTTTCAGTCTTGAGCTACGTTTCTAATTATTGTAATTAAGAAGTGCAATTATTATTTGCATGGGATCTATATAATAGACTCATGGGATGGATTGTAATTGAGGATCAAGGATTAAGGCAAGGAAGAGATCCTTCCAATTGTAAGAATAGGTTGATTTGCAGGTTGTTGCAAGATCAGGAAGAAGTTCTACATGGTAAGTAAGATCATTTTAGTTGCAGATTGTTTCAAGTTCATGGGAGATCTACTTGAAGTACTTTGAGTACTTGTATACTGGCAGTGTTAATACTGACTGGTGGAGGTGAACAACAACTCTATGTTTGAGTTGTTTGTTGTGACAATTTTTGGTAGGAGAGTGAACTCTTGAAGAGAATTACTGTACACCAGGTGTGGGAAGCCTGAGAGGTGTGGAAGAGTGTGGAATCTCTTCATTATATTATTTTCTGGATGAGTATTAATACAGATTATATTGTCTCTCATATTCTATGTCATTTGTGAATTCTAGTTACTTGTTAATTCTGGTTTAATTCCGTGTTTAGTTGCTTATACAAGGTAATCATATGTGCTCTTATTGAGGATTTGGATCCTGACATCTATTTCTCTCATTTTCTCTTTCTCTTTCACAACCTTTTGGAGATATGAAAAACAATTTTAGAAGTCTCTAACATCCTATAGAATATCAAAACTTTCATTTGGGTCACTGTATATATTGGTTATTTCTTACAAAAGTAGTAACATTGGTGAGAGTTATTGGACAAGTACATTATTTATTGCACAAGTATCATAATTATGTTTGTGTCATTTTGAGAGCTTATAGTAATGTACAGTAAGGTTTTACATAGTTATGAAGATCATGGCATAATGGGTTTTTTGACCCATTTATTGATTGTGACTTACATGCAACTTATTTCATGCACAACTTGACTGGGGACATATTTCATGTGACTTTTTATAGGAAAGAGGCATTTTATTTAATTCCTTCAATAATAAAAAGTTGTTAAGGATTAATTTAGTATGTTGTGATCCATTAAGTTTTAATTTGCTATGGCACCTTAGAATTGTATTAGACATTTAATATTTATGGCACACTAAGGTGTTTAATTTTTTTGTGGGTTATAGATCATTAATGTAATTTGGGTGGATTGTGTTTCTATATAAACACAAAACCTTCAATTGAAAAGGCATACCATATTCTCTTTAAGGGATGAGGGTTTAGAAATAAAGACCTTGTGATAATGAGAGGCAAAGGCTTTAAGGATATCAAGGAAATAATTAAGTTGAGATCCTACTTCCTTGATAGCTTTGACGTGATCAGATGCTTTTTTGAAGAAAAGAAGAATAAATAATTATTTTTAAACTCTATCTCCAATCTTGAACCATTGCATCCTTCCATGAATTTGAACTCTCCTAACTTGTTGATGTTCTTTTATTTTAAGCATACTCCTTTACATGGCAGCTTAAAATTTCAATCCCTCATTGAAATGAGATAGCCCCAACTCTTATGAAATTTAGATGAATTCATGGTGTGAAGCCTCATGAGCATTATGATTTAAAAAATATACTCAACCATAAATGCAATTTTCATTATGACATTTTCCTACCATAATCAATCCAAGAGTTCCTTCAGTGTGGGAGGCCCCAAACCAATTTATAATAATTCACCTCTCTATGCATGAAGGATAAAGATGGACAATATTAAGATAAAATTATGTCTTGGAAATCCTAGGGGTGAGGCATTCAATTTAAAACTTGATAAGAAGGTGATATGAAAGAAACATAAATGGAATGATAGTTATAGGGTGGTCAAAATTATAGGTAATGAAAAAAGTGTATTACCTAGTTAGTATGGCTCTATCAAGTCATTTTACGACCCGATCATTGCCCTACTAGAGATTAGACCACATGATATGGTGGTTGAGGTAGAAGAGCACAAATTTATTACATGTGTAAAACCATGATGGGGAGTAACCCCTCTTTATATTCATGGGATTTAATCATGTTGGCATTATGGAGAGGCTCAGCGAACCACCACCAAAATGCCACCCTTTTCACCACATCGTTATACACATAAATATGTGCAATACCAAGAAAATGGTCACTGAAATTAAAATGGGTCCATAAAACCTAATGAGTAGGATCCTGTCCCCAACTAATGATTTGAGGTGAAAGAGAGGGGGTAATTAAAGTGAAAACTTCCCCACATCCCATCTCATTCTTAGACATCTAGTAAAAGGCACCCAATCATATTATTCTGATGGTGGAGGTGAGATAAAACTTTAAATTTCAACTTCTTACAGACAAATTATTTTCATGTTCACAAAAAATTGACATGTGTCCTAAACAGTATACTTACAGGTCATGTCAATGAGGCCACATTAATTCTAGAAGTACACAATCATTTATCTACTTTAGTTATCATGTTGGTTTCCTCATTAATCTCTATTAAAGCATATAATTTGTTATCCAGGTTGGATTGATGGTTTTCCTTCATTAAATTTCCAACTAAAAATCATGTCATTTTTCTTTAGCACATTCACCACCTTCTATAGGTGGCAAGGGGATGCTCATGTAAGTACACTTCCTTATGTTTAGGCACCAGTGGGTTACAAGTCATACCTAAGTTAATCAACTCTTGATAAGGTTATGATAATTGGGATGCCATCAAATGGCTCTACATGATTGAAATCATGGCTACAGGTTGAGGGGTATAGATTAATAGTGGTACAGTTGGCCAAGAGGTGGGAACCAACTACTTGGTTGTCGTTAAAGGACCTCATGTGGGTTTGTTCATAGTGGATAGGGCCTTACCTACCAAATGCGATTATTGATTGCTTTTTTCATTGTAACTTGTAGTCCATCCATCTACAGATGTCTAATCATTTTTATTTACCTCATAAGAGGTTTTAGGAAGAGAAGTGGGTTTCGAGTTAGCGATAATTGGCCATTCATAGATTTTATGGTTTGTTACTTGACAATGGAAATAAGTGTTTAGTAGGTTTATGTAGAGCACAAGTTGTATGATCTTCTTATCACCGACTTTAATGTCAATAGTTTCCTTAAGATCCTTTGAGAGATGTAGATGCATTTTTGTGACTGGGCCACATAAAACTTTTCCTGTTCAAACCCTATGAAATGTCCTACATGCTTAATCAATTGATTAAAAAAACTTAAAAAGACAAGGAAATGCTGGATAATTTAACCCATACTAGAATTTTGAGCTTAACATGATCAAAGATGATGATGTCTCAAGTTTAATGAGAGAACACGACTAATGTGCATCGAATGCACCAAGGCTCATTAACCACAATGACATGTAAATGATTTAGGTTATTAAAATTAAACAAAAAACCTTTCTTCAAGATTTAAACACCTCAAATATAAAACCATGAAAATTCATCCAAATCTTTTTCTATTAAAAATAAATAAATAATTACAAATTAGTAAATCCTCAATCTCAATTAATTACATAAATTTATATTAAAAAAATTAAACATTAAAAAAAATAATTGATTTCCCAATCAATTATTCATACCCTTCCCCATCCCCATCCCCATCCCTTCTCCTTCACCTTTGCTTATAAAACACAGCAGTTCCCTCATTTATTACATACTTTTCATACCATGCCAAAATCTTAGACTGACATTCGACTAATACTTTTCAAAGCCGCGGCATACCATGCCAAAATCTTGCAAAAGTAAAGACAACAAGAAACGTGACTTGATTTTTTAATAAAGAAAATTAGATCATTTGACTAATTTGCATAACAGTTAATATTTTTTAGAATAATTCAGTTTAATTTTAAAAATGGTTTGGATTCTTGAATCTGTCATATTTCAGTTTATACAAATTTCATGGATTGGTACACAAACAATTTCATGTTCTTTTCCTCAGCGTCTCTGAGAGAAAATTGGACGATTATAAATCTCAGCATCTGATATAAGAGAAAATTGGACGATTACAAATTAATAAAAAAATAAAAATCACACATCCACACACCAAAATGAAACCCCATGAGCACTAATTCTATCGTTAGATTATATCTTCCAAATTTACAAAACAAAGAGATTATATATTTTTACATTGTGTCTTTCTATCAAGTATGCGGGGTTGTTGTAGTAGAGGATTAGCCTCCTACAATGTTCACGTTAAAAAGATTCATGTTAACGTGGAATTTCATTACCCTCAAAAATGTAAAAATAGCCTAACAATCATGTAAAACAACACCAAGTAAATCTTCTATCCTCATTAAAATTTACATAATCAGGAATATTATACTTAAGAACGTAAAAAAATTACACTTTGGAAACAATCAGTTAAATGTTAGTTGGAATGTCTGTGGCAAAATGACTCGGTTTTATTCCATGCCTCTTCTAATAAATCTAGGGGTGCTACTTATGATATCCTTATTCAATTTTTTATTCCAAGGATTGACCCTGTAGATCTATCTAGATATGTTTTCATACATAAATCAGCTAAATAGTGATAAGAAAAACATACATTTAAAGTGCATATTAATAAAACAAATTATATATGCTATATTAAAGAAAGATAGTCCAAATCACTTGGTAGCACCACTACTGATTCTTCCTTAACAAGAGTTAAGGCAAACTCCATATCATCTTTGTTACCTTTAAAGGCATAGAGGCATAGAAACCCATTCTTACTTATTGATTTCATTTTTTCATGGGCTAATGAAAATAAAAGTAACTATAAACTTGATAGCTCTACTCAATCCCATTATAACCATATTTCTATTATTCCATGTGTAATTCCATAAAATAAATCATCTAGACAATATTCATTATCTACATATACATATTTTAGTTTGATGATTGAAGAAGACAACATAGTTTCATAATATTGATCTTCTTGATAAACCTTTATATTATCATTTTTAGTTATTGAATGTAGTAATTTATAGTCCACAAAGAAATGGGAAGCAATGATGGTCGAGTTATTTGTTTACTTTCTCCTTTTGTGTCATTGATATATATGGCATAAACACCAATTAAAGATGAATATCCACATGAATTAGATAATGATGTTGGTGATTCTTCTTATATATGCTCATCCATTAGGATATTATCATCTATAAATCTATTGCAAGTATGAATTCCATCCCTTGATATTATGTTGTTAAATGTAGCATATGCATTGATTAAAGATATATCTCCATATGATGTACATAATTATGATGGGAATCATTTTTATATATGCTCCATAATTAGAATATTTTCATCTTGAACTTCATTGCAAGAAAAATTCCATCAATTGATACTACATTGGTATATGTGGTATAAACACCAATTGAAACTAGATCTCCATGTGAGGTATATAATGATGATGTGGATTCTTATTCATACATTTGTTCAATAGGATACAATCATCTTGACTTCCATTACAAGTAGGACTTTTAACATTTCTTGTTGCATTGTTATATATGGAATATGCGCTAATTGAAGATAGATCTCCATATGAAGTAAATAATGAAGATGATCATTATTCTTATATATCACCATCTATTAGGTATTGTTATCGTGATCTCCATTATAATTTAAAAATCCATCACTTTCTATTTTTCATGGCCTCTCTTCCTGCACTGTGGACTCATGCTCATACTTTAAGTTGTTTTGGGCCTCATTTAATATTTGTGTTAGGATGAGTCAATTTCTAAGTTAACTTTTGTGTTGATTTCAGAGAGCCATCAGGTCATCGATGGAATTTCGCAAGAAAGCAAGGTATGATTTAATTTCATTTTCAAATTCCTAAAGTTAGGAAATTAAATCATTAAAATATTAAAGTTATTTCTTTACATATAAATATATGTAATGTTGTCATAATTTACAATTATAAATGAGGAAAAGTTTAATGGGATGAATGTTTAGTCTTATCTGTTACTCTCATATATATATATATATATATATATATATATATATATATATATATATATATATATATATATATATATATATATATATCTTTGTGTGTGTGTATGTATGTACATATATATGTATATGTGTATATATATGTGTGTGTATATATATATATATATATATATATATATATATATATATATATATGTATATATGTATATATATATGTATATATGTATATACATATGTATATACATATATACATATGTATATACATATGTATATACATATATACACATATATATACATATATATATATATACATATATATATATATATATATATATAATAAGAAAAGTATTTTTATAATGAATGAATTTAGGATAAGAGGAAAATATTATCAATTTGATAATATTGAAAAATACATCAAAGGTTGTTAATAGAAGAAATTTTTATTTTTATTTTAACTCTAAAACTTATTAATAAATTATATTTTTCATAAAAAAAATTTACATTTTTAATTAATTATGTTATTAATTAATTTAATTTAATTTAACCTACTAAATGTTAAAAAGAATAAGACTAATCTAACACTATAATATTAAAATAAGATTATGCTAAGCCTACACCTTACGTACCAAATCCACCATGCATGAAAATTTGTAACGAATGTTAACCATCACTTCTACCATGGCACATGGAGGGAATAAGCAATAAACTTTCTATTCTAAAAATAACCTTCTTTCATTTCAATTTAAAATACCCCACCTCCCTAAGTTCCTATGCTCACTTTAACTCATGATTGCAAAGGAAATAGCCATGCAAAGAAAGAGATCACTGCCACATCACCGTCACATAAGTAATAGTCAATAAACCATTAATGGAAGAAAATTTGCATGAAGGAAATTATAAATGTGTGAAGATCAATTCTTAAGGGAGGGGGTAGTGGATTGGGAGAGTGGAAGAGAGGAGATCGTCGTTGAAGTTGGAGAAGTATCATTGCTTTGAATGAGTGGAACAATCCCTAGAAGGGAGAGGAGGAACTGACACCTAGAAGGAAGAACGGAGTGGGATCGATGCCTGGAGTAGATCAATGTTTGAAGAGGGTAGTAGATTGATGCTTAAGGAAGAAAAGAATAAAGGAAGAAATTGATGACTTCTGAGCAAAAAAGAAATAATATTAGCACTTAGAGGGAGAGCAGTAATGGATCAATGTCTTCTCCCTTGCCTTCACACAATCTTTATTATCTCCATGTCCATAAACACTACCAACATACTTTTATATCAGCTATTTTAATTCAAACAAAACCACATTCCAAATTAGTCAAGGATTTCATCGAGCACTAGGTAAATGTAATATTTTATTTAAATTGTAGGGTAAATATAATATTTTATTTAATTTTAAGGTAAATATAATATTTTATTTAAATTATAAGGAAAATGTAATGTATTTATTTTAGAAAACTAAAATAGATTTATTTTTTCATTGCTAAAAATAAAATGATACTGCTAGTTGTTAGGGAAAGTAAATGATTTTATAGCAAACAACAATGTAATAAAGTAATCAGATATTCCAGAGACATATAACATATAACAATATGAATTCATTTAATATTATTTGATATATATAATTTTACATTATGTGTCTATTTACAAACATTAACACGATCTCTATATCTGATTCAGTGAAAAAAGTAGAATATAACATTAAATAAATGAGTTTTGTTTTCTATGTACCTAGTTATAAATTTATGAAATACATTTGATCTAGTCTGTAAAGTTACATGCGTAAACCTAGATTGTGAAAATATTGATTAGATAAATGAAATTACCATAAAGCAATCTAAGTTATCATAAAACAATATTCCGAGCAGACCCTTACTTTGATTGTTGTTGAGTTTTAATAATGAATTTTATTATCATTAAAAATAGTATGAATATAAATATTTTTTATTCTAGGGATGGACCCTCAATTTCAAAACCCTCCTTTCAATCATATAAAGTATTTATTTAACATTAACATTCAAGTTCAAAATAACATTCTTAAACTCCATGTGTATAAGTTATTTTATATAAAAGTTTATCTAAGTATACTAAAGATGTAATTGTCTAAAATATCATTTTTGAAAATTGACATAAGGAATAAACTAGAAGATCATGTTACAGATTTATTTTCTACCTTCCTACTCAAGAATTTTCTTTTCAATTATGATTTATTAATTTATTTCAATTATTCTTTACTTTTCAAATCTCAAATATAGACTAAGAATTTAAGGTTAAATAAAACTACACAACATTTGGTATTAAGCAGTGTCTCTAGCTCACCTTTACAAGTAATATTGCCATGCTTGAGCTATTGTATATGTAGCCTAACAAACCTACAACAATAACATCTGAGCATCATCCCTATAAACCATCGGGGATAAATAAGGACCATGTTTTATTATTAAGACCAAGGGGTGGGATAATCCTTCTTGGTCAACAACACTAATTAAGATAAGAAAATAACTTTGACTACCTTAAATGATTCTGATTTGTGAACTTATGAAATAAAAATAGAGAAAGTACATTTCTTATTCAAAACTTAGTACTACCAAAAAGGAGCAATAAAAACCTGGATTGAGAATGTTAAGCCAATTATTATCAAGAAACCACCAACCATATGACTCTCAAAAAACAAAACCTTGGCAATAGTAATTGTATGTATTAGGTTGTCTAAGGTAAAGATCAAAAACATTGTTGATGTAAATTAAAGTGGAAAGAAGATCTATCTTTCAAATGTTAATTTCTATTTCTTGTTAAGATTTAGGGTTAGTTTAGTTAAACAAGTATCTAGTTACTTGAACTGATATTTTTTATGCTTTTATTTGGGTATCTATCATAGAGGAACTATCTAGGGAATTGGGCCTTTGAAAGGGTTGCATACCCAAACCTATAGTTCACATAAAACATAAAATAGAAAATAGAACTACATGCATACTACACCTTGATCTTGTTTAGAAGCAGGTATGTAGGTAGTCTAGAAAGTGAAGGATGCTTTCAGTATGCAAGTGATTAGGATGGGGTTGTGGTTGTGTGCTAAACAAGATTAAAGATAAATTAAAAGGTAATACCATTATAATAAGACCCTAGTTTAGATAAATAAATCAAAGATAATAACTCTATGATATATTTGAAAGGATCATGGTTGGCTCGTCATAATTCATGAGGCTTTAGGCTAAATTCTAATGCAAAATGTGACCATATGTTATATGCTCTTGTCATGATGACCTCAATGCTTATCTAGTGGAGATGAGTAGAGAATAATGAGTGACTCAGGATTTAATTAATCGTGATGAGTCAAGTCTCTAGCCAGAGCATAACCTACTCATGTGTAGATGCCTAACCTATTTGGTTAGATGCTTGCCCTTTTGCCAAAGGAATACCTAACCCATATGGTTAGATGCTTGCCCATTTGGAAAAAGAATGCCTAACCTGTATGGTTAGATGCTTGCCCACTTGAAAAAGGATGTCTGATAAAATAAAGTATACCTAAGTTATATTCACAGATAAACATTAATTAAATTAAAAAAATCTATGTTTTAGGATAGGATATGGTCCCTACGGTCCCTACACTATTACATTGGTATATGAGGCTTATGCACCAATCAAAACTAGATATTCATATGAAGTATATAATTTTGATGGTTGTTCTTATTCTATATACCCATGTAATTGGATACTACCAACCTGACCTCCATTACTATTAGGAATTCCATCCTTTTTTATTTTACTAGTAGGAATGACATGTATAACAACTAAAACTAGATCTCCATATGGAGTAGATGAAGATAATAGATCTTATTTTTTATCCTCTGATAATATCATAAATGTGTAAATACTAAACAAAATTCAATTAGAGAACACTCTTTCCCTGATACCATGAAAAATTATATATTGTTGTCTAGATATTGTTCAAGAAAAAATTGTTTAATAAACTTGATTATACAAGTATTATATTGTAAAAAAACACCCATTTCATTTTTCAAACACTCACATACATTCATGAAAGATACTCACAAATTAAGAATAATAAATATTAATTATGTTTTATATTTTTGGGCTATGCCCTATAAATAAAATTTTGACCTATTTAAAGTAGCAAGGATCTCCAATTATAAAGTTCAATTGGTATACAAGCATAGAAACCCATTCTAAAAATTTGAATGAAGGCCATAATTACCTGTACAAAAAGAATCATACATATTTAAAATGTGTTCTTCTCCATGTGATCTTCTTTATTTGTGTATTCAATTCATATTTTATTTTGAATATCATAGATGTATTTACTTGTAAATTTAAATTTGCACCAAAACATTGAACCCTTTTAATTTATACATCGTTCAAATTTGTGTTGCAAAAAAATTAAAACTATTTTGTTTTGTTTTGTCAATAATTTTTAAATATTAATTTATTTTTGGCAATGTTGTTGGTCTTATATGTTTCTCTATATCACCTTAGCTATAATTTCATAATGGGTATCTTACTAATATAAATGTAATATGATTTTTTTATAAAATATCACACAAGAAGAATGATAAAATTAAGGATCATTAACTATACTCAGAGCTTATTACTCTAAATCCACTTGACTTTGATAACATTCAAAAATTAACTCATTTTGACTACAACTTTAAAATTTTAATATGAAAAATAAGATGTGCAGTTTATATATAAGGTTTTGTCCTTATTAGATGAAAAATATTAAACTTTTATATATAAGTTCTACTCAAACTAAGATTCTAAGAGTGTTATTATTAAAATGTTCACATTTGAGAGTTATTTGAAAGGTTGTTCTCTTCCTCAATATTTTTTTTCAAATCACTTTGAAATAGATATAGGTCTCTTCCTCACTATAGGGATCATTCAATTCTTTATATCTAAGTGGTGATAAATTCATTTATAAACCTAAACTTCTCTCTTCACATGACTAGGATTGGCAGGCATATCTGATATGATTAAATCATATCAGGTAGATTTCGATAGTTTTTTTAAATCACAACATCTGGATTTTTTAATCGATTGTGATATGATTAATTAGGTATTATTGGAAAGAATCATTGAGAATGATTTGTTTGTGAAGGCTTTATTCCACCCTTTATTTTGATGAAGGCTTTCTTCCACCCTTCCACAATTTATATAAGTTGAAATGGCCTTGTGTCCAAAAATAATATTTTTATCATTAGAGATTCACCTAAATTGTATAAACTTAAAAACATTTGGTAATATATAAATGAGATGGCTTGCAATCTTGGATGATACTAAAATGGCAACTCCTTTAAACTAGCTTGTATTTTACTCATATATCTTTTCTATTTTTGGTTATAAGTGTAAAAGAAAGATCTCCAACCTTAACCAAGATTTTTGAAGGAAATGAGAGGCACGTTATGGCTCCATGTTAGTATGGAGACACATAAAATACTTTTAAAGTACTAGTGTTGAATGTTAATATGATATTTATCATATTGGCTTCTTATATTTGTATGACACCACTTTAGAGTATGATGTTTATATCAGAGGTGTTTCTACATTGAAGAAGATCCTCTTGCTTATGTAGTATGTATGGTGGTCTTACTCCACCTTTATATAAATAATTGATATATATTTCGTAGATACATTATTACAAGTACATTTTTTAGAATTAAAATGATTGAATATTTTGACAATCTATATTTTAAATTGACTGGGTGATTGATAATCACTTTGTTGATGAATCTATTGGGTAAGATGCAATAGATCCTATATATAATTATTTTCTATGGTTTGTGTGTTTTTCTTCAACATGTCATTGTTTTTGGAACCCCACTTCAGTTGGAATTCCAATCACTTATTAAATTACATAATCCAACTTAGAGATGTAACAAGAGACTTTGATCAAGTTTCAATCGAATTGAATGAAATTTTTTGTTGGCCACCACTTGCTTGGGCTACTTATGTAAATTACACTACTAGGATTTATTGGGATACTAATAATGTTTTTACTTTAGAGATGTTAAAATTTAATTGGTCACATGGACAAGTGGAAACATTGGATTTAATTTTTAAGTCTAATATCTTATCATAATTAATTATTCCACAACATGGAATAATTTTGAATCCCATGATGAAAATTTGGTTTGACAAATACTTTGATAGAACTAGTTATCAAGTATTCTTGCTAGATAGATTCTTTCATACATATCACCTTGTGATTAGATTTAAGATTTCAACATGATATAATCTTCATGATAATTATGTACAATTTTGGAATTGTCTAGATTTAAAACTTGCATTAGATCCTAAACACATGTTAGATGAGCTTACATACTAAGAAGCAATGTGGCAAATAAGTCATTTTCCAACACCATCATAAAAATCTAAGGACAATAAAAATGCCCATGATCATGATGGGCACTACTCAGATTAGTTGTAAAGAACTCACATTGGATAGTGGTATATGACTGCTTTAATACAACTATCTTCCATTCAATCTATTCCATTCATAAAATCTTAGATAATGGCATTTACTATAGTTAGTGGCAATAAAATTTTGTAAGTAGAATGTTTACTCATCGTTCAGAGCCCTGAACATCTTTCATAAATTATGTGGGATGAAGATGACATCTTTTTGTATAATTTTATACATGTAATGAAGAAAAATCTTTCATTTAGTTTCATAATTGTGTTTTGTCATCTCATGGGCCTCCTTAAATTAAGGGGTCAAAATTTGTGGTACGTTAGCTGGGAAGTATGGTAGTGGTGGTCTATGAGGAAATCATTTAAAAATTTGGTGGCCTATTTTGCTACACTAAATATCTAATAACTCCATATGGGTTATGCCCTAACCTTAATATTGGCAATAATTCAACATACCATTATAATTGAATGGGATAAATTGTATCCCATATGGGCTCATACATTTTGTAATGCATACATATCATACAAATTTTTCTTGTGTCACCTACTATCATTTATTTTTTAATACCATGTCCATAAATACTAGTATGTCCATGCCTTTAATTTAATACATCAAATGATTAGTTAAAGGAAAACCAAAATATCACATGGGATTCTTAGCAATTTCACATTTTGTTACCTTGTCCTAATTCTATGGGCTTCATAACAAATTCATTATTATTAAAACATTATCTTCATTTTATGGGCTTCCTACCAATTTATCTTTTTTTAACACTTTTATAAAGCTATGGGATTTGTAGTAAAATCACATTATTATACCCTAACCATATGCACACAGTTAATTCATGCCACTTAAGATCATCTATAAATGTAAATACCTTGTGCATGTACTATTTTGACCATTTCTATGTTTTGATGCATGTATTTTGATATGTTTTATGAAGGGTTTTATATTGATTTCAATGAGGTTTTGTCCATTATTATAGCCTTTTTGTTCATAGTTTCTATCATGTTTTTCTTAAGTAGTTTCAATTCTTATATTTTAATTTCTATGTGTTATTTTATAGCTTTTATTTGTGGTATGCTTGACCAACACATACATTTATTGGTGACGTCTAAGTAGAAAAGAATACATATTTATATTGAAAGCATGTTTTTTTCTCCTCAAAATTAAATCATATGGTAATATGCAATTTTTCTATTCAATGAAGTGTCTTTACAGCGTGCCTCCTACATTGATTTAATAGATGGGCTAGGCTTCTGTTTGTATTTGCATGATTAAATAGGTGTGTGCATGGACATCGATTCCTAAGATGTTTATCATGAAATTATAGGGGATAAGGATGTGCCATAAGGTTCGATTATTGAGCTACATGACAATGCAACTTTCTTGTATCAGTTATTTCCAGATATTCACATTTGTTGCATAAATAGACATATTCAACAAGCATCATCAAGGCAGAAATAAAATGAAATGTGATAAATCACTATGGATGTATTTGTAATGCTTGATTTAGAATATATTCCCATAGACAAAATTTTTGGTACTTTGATTGATTTTCCATTGGTCGACATTGTTGTCAATGCCAACATGCATCGATTCTTGTTTACTCATTGTGTAATGTTCAATTTTATAGTTGTCATACTCTTCTCCATTCTCTTCTTTTACTTGGTGTAATGTTCAAAGGAAGTCATGAAAAAGTTTTTTTTGTATATATATTTCACTTCTCTTGATAATTTAAACTTATCTTTATACAAATTTTATTTTGACTTTATATATGGTGTCATGAAATTCCTAATGTTTTTACATACAACATAATCTAAAATAGATTTATAGATTGAATGACCTAATATAGGTTAAATGCATAGTTCATGAAAAATAACGTATTTGAATGAGAAGTATAATAAATGTAGCCAAATATGTCATTTTCTTCTTTATCAAAGCATATGATTCTAACTACCCATTTCAATGATGTGTATATGTTTTAATGTTATTTGGAGCAAATTATGCTTATATTATATGCATTATTCAATCATTGTCCTTTGTACATTGCATTATATTACAAGTAGCATTCAATCAAAAAATAAAGTCCATTCCAATACATGGAAACTTGGGTTCACTCGATACCAAAAGTCCATTTCTAATTCATTCAATGAAATGTTCTTCTTATAGGATGTAATAAATGGCAAAAAGGTGGGAATAAATAGTTCACCTTGAACTATAGAAGCTAGGTGAGGGTTCATTTGATTGAAATTATATCAATTAGTTCAATTTTCCTAATTTCAATGAGGAAGACTTGTGGGTTTCCTGCATTGAGCAGGATAGGGTTGATGACTTCATCAAAGGAGAATCAAGAAGGGCATTTTTCCCTACAAATTTTTGTGTCTTACGTCACAAGAGAAATTCATATTTTTTTGGAAAGGATAGCAGGATCACCACCATCTCTAAATATGTCATGTAAGTCACCTCACACTATAGATTGTAAGCTGGTGTCTATTCAAATGATATTATGTTCCACTCATGTACACTTTTTTTTCATTTTGCATGCTTGTTTATTTATTCACCACAATCATGTAGCTCCTAGTGTTCATATGTCCCCAATGACTTTCAAGAAATTGATGTCATGCCAAAAGATAAGTCTTTAATGCCCAAGTCTAGAAAGGGTAGCTAGCAGGGTTGAAGGGATATAAGGTATGGTTGTTTTTTTCATTTCATCACACGATGTATGGTTTATAGACTTGATCATGTGTTGTTCACATATAATCAAGTAGAACACACTGACAATGAATACAAGTATTGTCATAGCCAACACATGAATAGTTCAAGGGCAAGAAATGGTTTTTTGCACCTCACATCAACCCCTAACTTAATGAATGGGTTCATAGTCTACCATTGTTGGGAATGTCTATTAATTCTATCCACCTTAAACACTGGGAGATGGTGCATGCAAAACTTGTATTATTTAATGGTGAAATAGATTGAGATGATTTCTTAACCAAGGATGACATATACAATAGAGAGATTGATCAAGAAGGCAAAATACATGTACAATGTTCATGATGCAACAAGTGTTTGGGAGTGGGTGTTGGTGAATCCTTATAAGTGATTTTTATATTAGGGATACAATGGGGGAGAGCTTGATGGGGATGGGTAAATCTAGTTCATCTTGGGCATCCAAGTCCCATAACATCTAGAATGGTTGTTGATATTTGGGAATCATAGGTTATTGGCGATGGATGAAATGTTTGGGATGAATTTAATGAAGGTATTGTTATATTTAAGAATAGTTGTTAATATTAGATGTTCTAATGTTTGTAATAATAATAGTTGTTCCAATGTTTTTAATTTTTATTATACAATTACAATCATACACACTGTTAGCATTTGATTCTAAACATGAAGGTGTGCCCATTGTATGGGTCATTATGTTTTGATCATGTATTATTGATGTAAGACAATGGATGAAAATTCTTCTTCAAATAGTTTATTTGAAAGACATTAAATGGAAAATTAGTTCCTTCATGGTCAATGATGCTAGTGCAGAGATAAAAGCTATGAGGTACATCATCGTCATTCTTACACGTAATATGGACCTCATATTTGTATGTTCATAAACACCATCCCCACCTTATTTCATTAACTTATGAAAAAGTATTGTGCTATATAAGGATACATTCATTTGGAATGTTCATCACACATGGATAAAGAATTTGATAACAAAGGTGAAACATAATGATGTAAGATGTGTGATGTTTTAGGACTTGGGGTTCATAACGCATAGTTGTGTTGATGAAGAAATGGATGCAAGGGAGTCCAAAAAGTTTTTAGAAATATATCACTCCTCTCAACCTATTTTTGTTGAATACTAGGAATACAGGATTAGAATGTGGTCACAATGTTGTCAGACACTTTCGCATGCTAGGTAAGACACCAATGCATTTATAGAATCTTACCATTCCCATTTGAAATGTCATTTACTAATCACAATAAGTACTTCTACACATCTCAATGTGGATTGGTTGTTTCATCAAATAACAACATCAGTTTACATAAATTATTAGTGGCTATAGCTTTGAAAGGACACTGGCTTCCACAAGAACTTCAAATAAGAAAGACATGAAAATCTTTCATGGGTACAGGTTTTAAACATCCCAAATTCTCATGTTATCTTTGATAATAGTGACCCACATATGGCATGGGTGCAAAGTATGAAAGATGAGAAGTTGCATTATCGCATCTTCAATGTAAAGCCTTCTATGTTTATGTGTAATTGCTCATTTTAAATCCAAGGATATACTTGAAAGCATGTGCTCAAGGTCGATTTGATGAGAAATATGACAACTTAGGTAGTTGTAGAAGATGTATCCATAATGCATGGTATTAAGGAGATCATCAACAACATCAATGTTGAGTACCATGTAAGTTTTGTTCCCCCCATACTGTATGCATTGACAACTTTGAGGTGACTATAATTTGTGTAATACATTTTCATTGCCTAGGTTAAAGACAATAGAGTTCAAATTTAAAAAGAGGGAGAAGGAATGGATCAAGTTGTGCACTAGAAGGTGTTGTAGCAAATATGGTGGATGACATGGAAAACCAACTGAGGGGGTTTGATATTATAAGTATAGTAACTACTTACTATCATATGTTTTTTGTATTTTTCAAGATTTCTAACTAGATGCTTTTAACTTCATGAATAGATCCTATATACTACTAAAGTTGATGATGTTGAGGCCTTGATATGCATAACACAAGAGATATTTATAGATATTGTGTAGTGGATAGAAGCATAGAAACTATGGTAGTTTTCAAAAAGTGTATGGCACAGGTTTACAACAAGGTGGAGATTAGGGTGACATCAAATGCATAACACCCAATGCCTCATCTATTATAAAAAGTGTAGGATGGGCATATAACTTCCATCCATAGATAAACAGAGTTCATAGAAAATATGAATAGATGTAGACATCAGATCATGTTGTAGCAGACCACACTTTTTCCAAATCTACCTCATAACAATCCAAAACAACAAGTCTATGATGATGATATCAACATGGTAGTGAAGTAAGATAGGGGTGGACATAATAGAGATAATATATATAATGTTACTAATATTATATAAATAAATAATGCAATAGTTTTGACGTTTTTTTGATTGGTTAGTAGCTTTAGTACCTTGTTCATGCTTAAAAGAGTCTCTTTAGTCCTCTTTTTACAACTACTTTTTACATCAACTACCTTTTGGTAACTAATTTCTACACCAAATTCCTTGACATGGTATTTGATGTAGAGGTAAAGGGGAGAATCTTACAAATTATCATTATCTGGCTCTACTCTTGAAAGATATCTCATTGGCATGCTTTGCTTGTATTGAATCATCTTTCAAAGTCTAGGTTCTCCCTCTTAGGTCTCAAAGACCAAATCTTAATATATGTTTCAAGAATATAGTCTCAATACATGTAATTTATTAGATGATCATAACATACCTATTCTAACCCCTTTCAACTACCAAATTACCCTTCAATACTCCTTTCCACACAACATACTTGTTATGACTTCTCTAGGGTAGTATCTTTTTTTTGATATTTTATCTTGTTGGGAACAATTGATAAAACTTCTCAAGAAATTTATTACATTTTCAATAACCCTTTTATGCCATGCAACTCATACATCTCCCTTTTGACACAACTCCCTAGGCTTCACCTACTTCCTTCACAACACCTCTTCTCAATTATACCTCTTAAGCTAGAAAGCTCCTTAGTTTGGGAAAACTACAAACTTTAAAAACAAAATCAAGACCTTTTAGGATACCCATTTGGCTCCCCCACTTGAATCAATCCTTTATTACCCTTTTTCTTAAGATAAATTTGTTTCTCCTTCATTTCCCTTGTTCTAATAGGCCTTCCTTAGTCCTAATACTAGGACATAATCCTAAATCCCATACTTTCCCATACCTGACAACTCTATTTATTTATTTATTTATCTCCAATAACACATTATAACTAGTCAAATTACCATTTTTTAGAATTTTCTTACTGTTATCTAGATTACTTAAAACCCTAAATCAGGGTTTACCCTTGTTTATACAGGCATAAGATCCTATATAATTCACTATCATCAATTTGGTGTTGTTTCAAAGGAACCAAAAGTCATATTTATGTCTCTATACATATCATCCACATTATTTAATAGATTATAAATAAGTATTGGACTTTTTTTATCCTAATTTGGCCAAAAGATAGAGTTTCACAACCTTTAATTTGACTCTACAATAGTTTCTAGGTCCTATATTCCTTCACAAGAAATATAAACTTTACCTGGGTTATTTCTTGAGATTGATCCACCACAATACACTATAAAATTCACCCTATCCAATGCCCAATCACCATTTAATTATCAATTTCACTTCCCTTTTATCTGTAGACTATGTAAATAGGGTTATGGTTGTGTGTGGCTATGATATGTCTAGTGAATATTTTATCCTCCAAAGTACTCACAAACCATTCATGGACATTGTCCACATTTAGTTATACTTATTCCCTATCAATCCTCATTCTACCAAATCTTCATACATTCTACTACACCTTATTTTCATTTCTTAATACCCTATAAATAGGGTTTAGGATTGCATACACAGGGTTTATCCTTCAAAGAGAATGTATTTTCAAGTGTCAAACTCTAACTTGTATTTCATGGTAATAATTATATTCCAATAACTTATAACATTACCCACATTAATTTTCAAATGACATCATGATTTGTAACTAAAAAACACCAACAAAACCCTCACTCACCTACATACTAGCTTGATATGGTAAATGTACAAAACTCACCAACACAGGGAACTTTTCCTTTCTTGACTCACTTAAAATGTTAATACTTAGTTCCATTCATATGTTACTAAAAGGAAAAAAAATTCCATGATTACTATGTTGAGGAAAGTTTCCTTGTTTTGTCTTGAGTGAATCACACATTCTCTTTCTCACTTTGAAACCTGTCTTCTTTACACTCAAATCTATAACAAACGCATTGGAAACTTACATATGGATTCATGAATCCCTCAATAAAATTCATAATAAATATCAAGCACTATTAAATAGAGAAGGGGATAACAAAACTCATACAAATTTATTTAATTAAAAGTTTATCTTCTCATTACAAGAACAACCTA
Organism: Torreya grandis; assembly: GCA_037957365.1. NCBI lineage: Eukaryota > Viridiplantae > Streptophyta > Pinopsida > Cupressales > Taxaceae > Torreya > Torreya grandis. Next base: position 3,749,014 of record JARHVA010000482.1, on the reverse strand, counting down.
TCAAAGGGCTTTGAGAACTTCTTCTTGAAAGGTTACACCCTATTCTCCATGTCTCTGCTATTTTTTTCCTTCTTGGAGCATCTCCTACTTGTCTCTCCTACTCTTTATGCCATTCAACTTACTATAAAGGACTTTTTTCTTACCAAATTTAATGTAGGATTGGTTGGTGGTTACACCAACTTGGTTGCCATAACTAATTACCACATACAAGAGGAAATTTCACTAATTCATATAACTTTATTTAGGCATTATACATTAAATAGATTAAAACCCCCTTATTATGACTTTGAATGGATCCCTAAAACTAAATTTTCTCACTTAACCTCTTCAACACATAGATCTTAAGGATTTGAATGTGTATGAGAAAATATATCCTTCTTTGTCTTTGACTAAGGTTTTAACCCTACTTACAGTCTTTAGAGTTGACTTTTCTACCCCTCACATCCATGCCATCTCTGCTTTTCTTGAATTCTCTTCTGTTTACTTGTTAGTTACATGTATGTAGGTAGTTACAAAATGCTTGATGCATGAAATTACATTTCATTTACATTCTTTTTTGCATTTGACTACCACATTTCATTTACACTCTCTTATGCATTTGAAGTTACATTAGTTTTTACCAAACTCCACAAAACATCTTACTATGTTGATTAACTACATGTAAAATGATTAACTACAGTTTGTGAATTATTTTTAGAAATTATCTATAATTAATTTTTGTATTTGTGTCGTAGGTAGAATTAATACTAAAAAACATGGGAAGTGTTGTCAAAATACAAGAGGAATTCCATAAATTCATATGGAAAAAATCAAATTTATTGGAGGAGCTAAATGTGGAATGGAAAACATTGCATGAAATCTCTTGTGCGATGGTTGGTTATATCAATTAGAGGGGGCTTGAAAGAACAGAAAAATTTATCTAGCCTAAAGGATTGCGATGGGTGAATGTTCTCCTACATTAAAACATGGCATATCCTTCATACCACATTCTAATGGAAAGCTATGAGTACACAACATTCATAGATAGGCCCGAACATGATTTATACATATAGTGGTCATATGAATAGTTGTAGGATGATGTTATTTTACCTGATGTGTTGGATGCTCCTAGTGGCATTATAGCCTATATGAGGCCCTTCTTGGAGAAGTTCTTGCCAATAAATGTCTCTAATGATCTAAATGTTGAATGTCTATGTGCATCCAGATCAAGTAAAGAATATATTCATTGGTGAAAAAATACCATTTTGAGTGCATTTGAAACTAAATAGCATTAAAAATAACCTCTTTCATGCCTCTATGTTTTGTCCATTTCAGCCATATGAAACATTGTGGAAGAGATACATAATCTCCCACAACACAAATTTTCATCACATCCAATCGAGCTAAAGTATTTCAAGAACAAAACCACTATTTTTTAGACACATGTTGTAGAGGATGGAAGTGACAGTGACTACAATCCATCGGATGACATTGATGGTTTATAAAGTGAATAGAATAATTTTATAAAAATATCTTTCAATATTGATAAATAACGTTGAGTCTTGTAGTTAATTCTATTTCAACATGTTTAATTTATTGATAAAGAAAGTACATATTTATTTGTGTATTACATATTTATTGCTAAAGAAAGTACATATTTGTTTATCTATAATAGTGTTTGATGTTTTTATTTATATAATGTTTTGATGGTCAAATAAACAAAGAAATAAATGATTTTGTCTTTTCATGTCCTTAAATAGTATTAGATTCTTATGAATGAAACAATGTATTTTAAAGGCCCTTGAGGCCATGAATATGTTGATATTTTTGTTAAGTTGGAGGTTTGGACAAGACTATAGGTTATAGTTTGGTAGGGAGTAGTGGGGTTATGTCTTCAAGTTATTTAAATAAAGATTGCATTTCACGTTATTCTTTGGAGGTACGAACATCATAATAATCCTTTGGTGATTGATTTATAGCTATATCACCTCTTATATCTCCCCAATAAAGTATCCAAAATCATTAGAATGTTCATTTGACACTAGAAATGGATTTAACTCCCTCTTAGGGATTTAGACCTAGACAAGACCAAGTAGGTCTACCTACATATTTGCAAGTTTAGACCACCTTTTTTATTTTTCAAGAATTTTTTTATGGGTCAACATGTTTTTAAATGTCTTATTCAACTTGTTACACCTTTATACAAGGTCTTGTCCACCCTCAACTCACCTAGTTATCCTCTTCCTTCAAAGTTTGTGAGTTAACATCCTAGGGGAGTACCCTCTATCTGAGTTAAAACAAAGGGTACTTCCCCTACTATCTCACCAAAATTGGTTATTTGATGAGTTTATCCAACTAATAGTGGTGATCTATACAATATTTCATCTTTTGATCACCTCATTAGACCCTCCAAATGCATCAAAAACCAAAATAGACTCCTAGGTAAGTTTATTGTGTGCAAAGTCTTGACATATGACTATAGGTTACACTATTGAAGTCCCTCTTTTGTATTGCCTCAATGTTATAATATTCCCTTAATATGTCTGATATCATTTTGTAGGTATCTCACTCATAACTTGATCATCAATCTTTTATCAAACCATGCATTATTCACCTCTCATCTGGATTTATTTAGGACTACAGGTTGACTAATTGTATTTCCTTGTTTTACCCTAATTATAGGTGTTAGTTTCATGATTTAGACCTTGATAACAATGTTGATATACCTTTTTAGGGATCCCAAGATCAATTTTTACTCATTTAGATCTATCTACATCATTCCCATGCTGTATCAATACCCCTAACACCAAATTATTGCTTGATGCCAACTATAATCAACTACAATTGACTGTGTTGGAGTAAATAGGGGTCTCAAATTTGGGTATCCATCTTGAAGTCTATGTCACATCATCTATTTTCCTTTTGATCTCTTTCAAGGTAGCTTTCACTAACAAGTATTGGTGTTTCCCTCTCTATACTCACCTCATGGATGATATAGGAGTTTGAAGCCAGTTGTAGGTTAGTATCCCAGGAAAATAATAATTGTAAGTGTTTGATGGGGTTGAAACCCTATAATTCCAACCTTGGTTGATGATTTTTGTGCATTGATTTCTTATTCACCCTTATAGGATCACACAAACATGAACCTATACCTTCATACTAAAACTTTGGTTATAGAGGTCACTTAGAGGATTAGATCTTATAGAATACACTGAATGATCATAGTAAACAAAAGTACAATTAAGAGGCAATAAAAAAAATATTATTATCTAGTTATACACACTCCTTATTTTATAGGGTTAGACCTCTATGTGGGGGATACAATATGAGTGCATTTGGGTTCATCAAGATTCATTTTAACATTATTGTGGAGCATCACCAAAAGTGCCTAGTGCTATATTTTAGAGCTTTAGGGAAATTATATATGAGTTCAGTCACCATCTATGGATATAACCTTTTAGGTCTAATTTCCAATCTATAATTTCAAACATACTTGTCATGATCTTTAAAACATCCCAAAACTTTAATAACATTGTGTAACAAACCGCTACACCAAAACCTCAAGGCGTTAGTGAAATCCACCCATCAAGATCATAACATCACACCACGCTTGTGAAGCCCAGACTCTTGGCTATATTTGTGCCTGTACCACCAAAATTCCCTGGCTGTACGAGCCCCAGATGAACACTACCATGTCGGCATAGCCACCCGCTCTGTGACTTGGACCCAAGTGGAGGCTCTGATACCAAATGTAACGAACCAATACACCAAAACCTCGAGGTGTTAGTGAAATCTGCCCATCAATATCATAACACATTATCAATCTCTTTTTATTTTATGTCTTTAAACATAATATTAAAACTTTGTTAGTGTTAAACCTCTTTCCACCCAATCTCTCTTATCGTTCCTTTATACTTAACACAAAAGACTTGGCTAAAGCACACATGCCACCAAACTCAAGTTTCATTATGATTTTATATTTAAATCATTTCAAGCTCATTAAGGTATCCTAAGACCCCTCACTCCACTTAGAAACACCACAACCATCCTTACCTTTCTTACATAACTTCTGACTATCTTCCACACAAACCTTGTAGCCTTTTTTTACGCTTTATGGCATTGTATGGATAGGTACCATTGCTCATTGGAAAAATAAACCTTGTTTAGAATACCCTTTGTCTTCCTCCATCATTTAAAAATTTTCACTTCATAATTCTTCCATTTTATCACCTTTTTATACACATCTTGCTCTAGGATTAGGTCTTGTAAGTTTCTTATCATTATTTGATAACATAGTCTACTCAAAACCATACATGTTCAACATAAAACTCTCAAAATCATTTAAATCATATTAATCCCTAATTTTTTACAAAAAATTAGGATTTTGTACCATTTCATTATCCCACAATACTCATTTTTCCATTCAAACCCTAGGACGGGGTTCTTGGTAGTCTACACAATTCGAGAAGGGTAAAGTTGAATTCCAAGGTTTCTAAAGACTTTCAAAAACTTGTGAAGGTTTTTTAGGATTATATGACTTCAATCCATCTTTTCCAAGGGTTTTAACCTCACACCATTACCTTTGATCATTTTTTATCTCTAAGGTTTGCTTGACTGTGTATATAGATACAGTGGTCTTCAGAAGTATGCACAACTATAAAGAACTATTATGTTGTAAGTCATTAAAATGGCTTGTCAACCAATTTAGTAATTATCCAAGGTTTTCACAAGCTTATCCTTCTATTTAATTCCATTTGACAGTTCCCTATGCCCCTGTTCAAGGTTACCCTTGCTTCTCTATAGACTGTGTCTTAACACACAATGGTCTGCATGATTATGAAGTGTGTTTATGAACTATACACAAATTCAAACACTTAAATATCTAAAAACATCTTAGATAATGGTAAATATGTATATAATTAGTATTCTTGAGTTTCCACTTAGTTTACAAGTTGTTCTTCTCATAAGAAACATATGTTCAGTCCTCCTTTCTAGAGGAAATAGAGTTGTATTATTCTAGAACAAAATATCCTTTAATAGAATGACCAAATATAATGTTGAAAAACTCTTAAATAAATGTTATATTGTGTTAATAATTATCTATACATTCCACTATCCCACCAAATAGCATCTTCTCCTTACTCAGAATTCAAGACACAATCCGATAGCACATAGGGTATACAAGACTGAGTGTTTTAGTCATCTTAAAATATTATGAAACCAACTCAAAGAATTTGATGTTAATCTACTAAATATTTTAAATACCAATAGAACACATATATTTACTTACCTAAAACATAATAATCATCATAAACTAGTTGTCACACAACCTTGTTTCATTTTTTGACAATCAGTTACATTGCCTTTTCAAAAGAAATACAATCATTGTGTTCTTTGTTTATACAAATAAGAAGATTTTTTCCATTAGTTAGGGTTTTACAATATTTTCTCTTTGGATTCATCCCCAAGAAAATTTTTTACTCATTTTGATCTATCTACATCATTCCCATGTTGTATCAATACCCATAACACCATATTTTTGCTCACTATTAACTACAGTCATCTAAACAAGTTTGTGAACAAGGTGATGCACTTATTGAGATCATTGTACACAGTGAACTTGTAAATGAACTTATTAGACATTATAAAACCTCCAATCACTTATAAATCATTATAAAACCATTTTATGGTGATCAACTAGCATGAATACACATTTATACATGAATTAGTGTCAAAATATATTGGTAAACAAACATTTTCCATACCTTTCTGGGTCTCTTAACATTCACCTATATAAATTCTAAACACAGTCATTTGTTCATTCATAAACAACTTAAATACACAAGATGAAGTAACTGGTGGTAAATAAACATTGATTTTATAAATTAAAATGTGAACAAGCATGTGTTTCAATTGATTTTCATCCAAAGTCATAAGCATACATCATGGAATACTAGACACATAAGTCATTGCACACAACTAATTATCATTGTTCGTGTATGAAATACCACATCTATTGGGAGACATCACATTGTCTTGTGCAAATAAGATATTAAAATCCACCTTCAAAATATGCAATTGTTACTCATATATGGAAACTATTCCTTTGTGCTTTGATTGCATGGCATGTAAAGTCTTTACCCTTGTATCACAAAGTGATTTTTTATAGGCATGGGTAGCTTGTAGATTGAAAAACTTTATTTCAGCATCCATCTTATCATCCCTTAGTGTGAGAAGTGTATGGTGCAACTTATTGACCTCTCTAGTCTTGTTAGATAACGTATTTTCCAACTTGATAACATTTACCCTTGTACCATCAAGAAGCTCAATCAAAAATTGGTTTTCACTATCGAGTGATTTTTTTTTTATAGTTGTTGGTGATAGTTGAAAACCAAGATGTTCTTAAGTGCCCATTACATTCTGGGATCTCATCCTTGCAAGAAGTTCTTCTTTAGCCTCAAGCAATTAGGAAGCCACATTCTCTTCTAGATTTGGGACTTTGTCTACAAAAAATACACATGAAAGTCAATGATAGAATTCAATATTTTTAGCATTGAAAATCTAAAAAAATCAAGACATAAACAAGGGTCCATGAGAATATTTAAAAGTTAAGAACAACCAATTTTTTTATTACAAATAATTTCCTTACACACAAAGAGTTTTCTTACTTAAATGAAAATAATGAAATCATTACATTAAAATATGAAATATTTATTTATGGCATGGTCATTCTAATTTATTGGAGTGTTGCCTCATTCCTTCTCTCCCTTGATCTCTTGCCTTGAACCATGGGCTATAGACATCGATAGTTGTTGTGTTGATTACCTAAATAGACAAACACATAATATGAGATAAAAGAATGTTAGAGAGACAAGCCATGCATATAAATATTATATTACACTCCTTCCTACCATGGTTAATTTTATATAGACATAGAGACATGAAAACATATACACTTTATTACCAACATGTGAAACAATGAAAGGAGAATAAGGTATACATGTGAAGATGATAGATTGCCTATTGAAAACATCACATACCATACACGTAAAAAATATATGATAAGTACATGGGAAAAATATTGCACATCATTGAACCATGCATGATTATGTGACACATCAGTAAATGCAAATTAACCACCAAACCATTGTTTAAATCATAAATAAATAAAAAAATACATATATGACATAAACCAAAAATGAAACGCATATATTCAAATATCCTATCCAAATAATATGTTTGACCACATAACATACATGGCATATATGTTACTCCAAAATTTATATATATAAATAATAGTGTCCAAGGTAGTAGCCACAAGGAAATATCAATGTTCATGTCATGGCCATAGGCCTCTGGAAATGGAAAAACAAGTGGAAGCGGTCAACCACATGAATGCACATATATGCATGTCACCATGGAAGCCTGTATTTGAAAATGTGTAGTTTATAAATATTGAAAAAATGCAATAATAATACACCAACATTAAGAATAAACTTGTCAATTTTGGTAAATAAGAAGTAACTATCATACCTCCTAAATATGGTCCATCCATGCCTACGACTATGCCAACTCATCTCCACCAAATGCCTATATGAAATAACATACAACACTATCAAAATATATAATGGTAGGGTTGAAAGAAAGGTAGGGGGAATAAAGAAGAGTGCATATAATGCATAGTCATCATAAGAAGTACAATATCAATTTATGAGGCAACATGTCTTGTGCACTTTCATTTGTCATGCCCCCCCAACGAACATATTTACCATTCCAAAAATGCATTTCTCTCAAAGGAATGTGATCATCCTCACTAGAATGGGCTTGAGGGTCATCCCTCTATAATCAAAATGGTGATTATTGTAGAAATATCAATTTTAATATTGAGTAAGTTGAATTGAACTTAACATTAACTTCATGAAAAATAATGAACAAAATGCATTTAACCTAAGGTCCATTTTTGAATGCACCTTGTTGTTACTCCACCCATTCTCTTTCTCACTCCATTTGTAGATGATATTCTCTTTGTTGAATGTAGTCTTCCCTTCGCCATGCCAAGTTTTCACTCAAATCATATACACCCATCTCATCATTGATATACTTCAAGGCTATCTTGTTGAGATAACATAACTCAAACACATCCTCTTTAAATAGCCATGATCTTTGCATCCTATCTCTCTTATTGATGCTCTAATTTTTCAATAGTCCATTTATTGGCCTCCTTTCTATTTTCCTTTTGTTGATTTTTTCTCCCTTAAGATTACATTTTTGACTTTTAGCATGCCCAGGGGGCCTCTTTGGAATGGGGTTTCAACAATAAATATTATTATGGTGAGTTTTAAGTCTATCTCATGACCAAAATAGAGGCCACTATCATCTCTAAATGTGTCACATGGCCTCAACAAGCAAAGGTGCACATTCTAACTTGCAATACCCCAATCTTTGATTCTATACTCTCCTACATACTATCATTTAACAAGAAAGATATGTGAGGTTAAAATCATAAACCAATAAACAAAATATAACTTCATCAAAAATAATAAAATGTTAAAAGTATAAACTAATAAACATAAGATAACATCATCAAATACAATCAAATGTTCTTACAACCTTGGGTTCCTCCTCCATTTCAAATTGCAAAGCATCTAGAAGCTAGTCATTATCATCATCAACATCATCATCATCATCATCATTGTCATAAATGTCATATGACTCCACCTCCTCCTACCACATAGGTGGATATGCCATATATGTGAGTCCAACTCCAAACATATATGGAACAACAAGCACGGGGCTATGAGCATGCAAAAGAGAGAGTATAATAAATATGTACATTTATAAGGATGAAGTCATTATGTATGTAAATATCAGCCAAATCCATGTGGCTATGCTCCACCCCTTCCACCTAAAACACAAAACAAAAATAACATAGAAAAATGCATGGTGTGTCAAGAGTATTCCAATTTTTATTATTGTAAGAGGGAAAAAAGAAACATTATTTAAAATGAGGAGTAATAAAAAATTAATGGAAGCCAAAAGTTCCCATACATCTATTAAGAACCAGTCATTAGGCACTTTAGGGACACCCTCTTCACCTTCAGTCTTCTCTACCCCCTCCTCCTATAATATTAAAAAAGATGTAACATATAAAAATAGGGATGTGTCGTTCACAATTATTGATCATGGAAAATGAAAGAGAGAGAACAACAAATATGCACATTTTTAGGGATGAATTCATTATCCAGGTAACTATCAACCACATCAATGTGGCTCTACTCTATTCCTTCCAACTAAAACACAAAACAAAAACAACATAGAAAAATGCATGGTGTGTCAAAAGTATTCTAATTTTGATTATTGTAAGAGGGAATAAAGAGACATTATTTAACATGACGAGACATCAAAAATTAATGGCAGCCAAATGTTCCTATACATCTCTTGAGAAACAATCATTGGACACTTCGGGGACACCCTCTTCACCTTCAATCTACTCTACCCTCTCCTCTTACAGTATTAAAAAAGATGTAACAAATGAAAATAGGGATGCATAATTCACAAATATTGAGAATTTAAAAATGTGGAAATAATATTAAATAAGGAATTAAAAATACATGGACCATCAATAAAATTACCTATGTTATCCCCTTATTTACATATTTATTAGGTAAGGATTCAATCTCGCACTATGATTATACCCTTGGTTATTCGTGGGTAAGGGATGGATATCTCATAAGAATTGGAATACCATCCTAAATTATTGATGCTCCATACAAATTCTTCCTTCAATCTTCAAGGGGATGAGGGGAATGTCTAAATTGAGCACTTGCATGCAATGAGGACTTTCAACCAACTTCTTTCTCATAATACAATGCTTGTCACAACATATTAGCATCAACAAAAAAATAATACAACTCAAAGTCACCTTTGAGTATAGTAGCTAAAAATCCATACCATTTATTCGGTCTCAACATAAAGATCTTTGAGGTAATTGTCTAATTCCCACTCATCCAACTTAAATCTATAGAAATTAACATTCATAGTATTAGTTGCCAACAAATTACAACTTGCATTCAAACAATTTAAGAATATGCTTTACAGCACTAACCCTTACCAATGAAATGCTTATATAAATCACCGTAAAGGTCACCATGAGATTACAATGGTGTCGGTGGCCAGGGTAATCTTACTAGTTGTAAATGTAACATAGCAGTCATGGAATAATTTGGGCAACCATTGTTCATGAAATTGACACCTTATATTGAAATTATATATTACGAGCCTCCAACAAGGAAATGTATATATGAGAAGGCATTACATTTTATATAAATAGTGTAACTTTCTAAAGTAGAATTTGTCTTTTCACATAATGTAAATATAACATACCAATTCATTTGTAAATAATCTATATAATATGGCAACGCCTCATGTGGTGATTCGAGGACAAGATAAATGAGCCTTTGTATGTAGTAGATGAGATAAAGAAAATGTAATGAATACATTACATTTTGAAAACTTTAAAAGAACCAAAACATGCTTTTTATAAATTTCAAAGGTTAGCAATAATATTTTTGAAGCCTATAATATCAATTCCATGGAGATTGTATGCAAAAAAATTAATTTTAGTTGTAGCTTCTATGAAAGATGTTGATGATACTATTTACTAAGCTCACTAAACATTTTGAATGAAGAAGTCAAAAATACTAAGTATACATTACATAGTACAATGGAAGTACAACAAACATGGATTCACATACTCTTACTTTGTGGAAGTCAGCACAAACACATGAAATATGATAAGAGTAACACTTTAAATGTAATTAAAATCACACATACATTATGACCCGATCACAAAAAATATAGTACATTTAGGCACTTGCAAGCATAAATACACAATAAATGGTGAATAAAAACACATGAATCAAAAACAAAGATCAAGATATTAAATCTTGGAAAATAATATAGAGGCTCTTAAACACCCTACACTAGGAGTACATCAAACATGGATTCACACACTCTTAATTTGTGGAAGTCTGGACAAACACATGAAATATGATAAGAGCAACACTTTCAATGTACTTAAAATTGCACATACATGATAACCCCATCACAAATAATAGAGTACATTTAGGCACTTGAAAGCATAAATACACATGAAATTGTGAATAAAAACACATGAATTAAAAATAGAGCTCAAGATATTAAAGCTTGGAAAATACTAGAGAGGCTCTTATACACCATGTTTGTCCCTGTTGAACAACTCTCTTCCTCTAAATTCCTAGTGCATATGACCCTCCATATAAGAGCTTGTCCTCATGTATTAAAATAACTTGTTAATAGAGATAAAGTACTGGGCGAGCTTAACCTTATGTATAGTGGGATTCTGGCAAGGAGAAATAGGGCTTGAAAAATAGTAGGTATAGGTAAATTGAAGATAGATGTCCTTTTAAAGGATTTATTACAATCTTCACTGCTTTTCTTTGTATTTTCATCTAAATAATTTATGCAAAGGAAGCTTATGAATACACTGTGAATGTGCTTATCTGAAGCATTTTCCTTTTTTACCCATAGCTATTCTTTCTTGTATGTCTTGGATTTTATCTGTGTTAATAAGTTATGGATTCAATTTTTTCACATTTATAAAAAAATCTAGGATTTTTTCCTTATTCATCTTATTCAATGTCCACTCACCCTTTTATGATCACAAATATGAATGACTATTATAAATATGTTAAGGATTCAATTTTATGTAGGGTCATATGCATGTTTTAATAAGGTAACATTGATATTTGCTTTCTTTGTCCTTTAAAATGACCGTTCGTTAAAGGATATTTTGTGTCTAAATAATACAACTCTATTTCCTCTGAAAATGAGGACTGAGTATATGTTTTTTATGAGAAGAACATCTTGTAAACCAAGTGGAAACTCAATAATACTATTTATAAACATATTTTCCATTCTCTAAGGTGTTTGCAAAGATTAAGTGTTTGAAGTTGTGTAGAGTTCATAAAAATAGTTCACAATCATGCAGACTATTGTGTGTTAAGACATAGCATATTAAGAAGCAATGGTAACCTTAAACAAGGCCATAGGGAACCCTCGAGTGGAATGAAATATAAATATAAAGATAAGCCTATGAAAACCTTGGACAATTATTGAAGTGGTTGACAAGCCATTTTAATAACTTACAATATAATAGTTCTTTATAGTTGTGCATAGTTTTGATGGCAAGAGCCACGTCATTTTATTTGGTTTAGTTGTCTTGATATTTTTCTTTTGTGTTTATGTCATTTTATACAAGGTCATATGCATGTTTTATGCATCCCTAAATATAAACAACCTATATATATGAATGACTCTGTGAAAATGATAAAACTTTCTAGAATGGACCTTGACGTTTGACTGGTTTATGAAATTTGAAAACCTAGAAGAATCAATGAGTGCAAAACCTAGGATTAAACATCAACTCCTCTACCCTTTTTCTAACCACCTCCAATTAAGTTATCTCCCTCCACCTTGGATCTAGTAGTGAGTGAATGGTGAATGACATTTGTTTGGCCTTTAGGCTTTACCTAGTTAATAGTAGGGCCATAGGAGATTAATACTAAGAGAACATGATTATCGAGGTGATAGGGCATGATAATCTAGGATTACCATGGAATGACTTGCATGTCATGATAGGTCCATGCCATGTGCCAAGATGAGTGACACTTGCACAACCATGGTTTGTGGTTGGTGTGACAATGATTATCGATTGGCGGTGACCGTGGTAGTGACCATAGTGGGGATGGTTGTTCGATAGTCAGAACAAAGGTGGACATTACCAATGAAATTTACCTATGGTTTAACTATGATAAGTCATAAGCTAGTGAATATCGATAGAGACCAACCCCCTTGTGACTAGTGAAAACTAACACACATTGGGAGTTAGCGTGTGCTAATTAAGCTCTGACCCTTCAACATGAAAGCATCAACTCTTTAATTAAGATAGTTTTTTGCTATATTTTTTTACTAAAATATATTATATTGTGTGTAGACTATATTATATAGAAGGCAAGGATGATTGTAAACCAAAAACATGAGAAGCCATGAGTATGAAAGTCTTATTAAATGAGATGTAGTTTACATGTCCATATTATCTATTGAGAGTTTCTTTTTGATCTTCTATATTAATTAAAAATGAGCGGAAGGCAAGGAATAAGATTAAAATTAACCTTCTACCTTGAGGAAAGAGAACCTGGCTCCCCCACAACTGGATGGTCAGACTCCTTGGAACATATAGAAAGATATTTATGTAAATGTTTCCTTTTAATTCCCTGTACTGATTTATTTTTTACATTTTATGTAGGTCACTGAGAGATTGCGACCCTGAAATTCATGCTCAATGATGAGTTGATAACTTTCCATCTTGTAGAGTTTGAATTTCAACAATGAGTATTTCGTTTCAAGTATGATGTGTATTCCATAATCCTTCTCATCAATGTAAGTTTGATAATATCTGACATATTTGGCATACACTTATATAATACTAATATGATACGATTTTACATGTTATAATACATTTTTATCCATATAAAAATTGTAGTGACATCATTTATTGATGTATCTTATAACTCTTTTTGATATGCCTAACTAAATAATGGTATATACTTCTACATCATATACGACACTTATCTAGTATTACAAGCATACTACCATACTCTATAATTGAGAGATCTAGTTATTGTTCAAAATATATTAGATAAGCCATAGATATTATAAGCACTATAATATACTGCCATAATCTAGTAATATATAATGAATAATAATATAATACGCTCTTTATTATACTATAATAATATCCTTCCTCTTTGATATGATGTTATGTATTATATATTTGGCTTATCTTGATTATTATGCCATACTCTATAACAGGGTTTCACAGATCACCCTATATATAAATTTACATGGTTGTATATAGAATTAAATCACTGAAGTTATATATAACAAATATTCAATGATTTTTATATTTGCACAGTTTAATTTCTGAGTATCATGAGGTAAATTAGGAATCACAATTACCGTATAAAATATTTACAAATTGATAACAGTGACATCTCCCTATTATGCCTTATATGAAGGTAATTTCTGAGTATCAAGAGGTTTAATTTCTGAGTATCATGATTTCTTTAATGATTTTCATATTTTCACAATTTAATTTCTGAGCACACCTAAAATTAATGGTTCACTATATACTAGATTGCTGCATACATAATAGAATACCTAAATTGTTGTATAATACATCGCTACAGCCATTCATTGATTATGGGGACTCATTGATTGTATATTAGGATAATCGCCATATATATCTATATATTTAGTCAGTATATATACTGACTAAATATATAGATATATATGGCGATTATCCTAATATACAATCAATGAGTCCCCATAATCAATGAATCGCTGTAGCGATGTATTATACAACAATTTAGGTATTCTATTATGTATGCAGCTATATATATTATATAGATATATATGGCGATTATCCTAATATACAATCAATGAGTCCCCATAATTAATGAATGGATGTAGCGATGTATTATACAACAATTTAGGTATTCTATTATGTATGCAGCAATCTAGTCAGTATATATAATTATACTCAGAATATAAAATATATTTTGAGTATATCCACTATGTTCATTTGTGAACCATATTAATATAACAATGTGATATTTCACATATTCACATTTATATAACCATGCAATAAATGAGTAAACCATATTAATATAACAATGCGATATTTCACATGTTCGACTTATAAATGAGTAAACCATATTAATATAACAATGTGATATTTCACATGTTCGACTTCTAAATGAGTATACTTGAAGTACCATTATGTTCATAATTGTTATAATAATTCAACTCTAAATGAGTATACCAGTATATTCTAATATAAGTATAGTTCGTTATATTCACATTATAATAGTGAGGTTTGGTCCATTATATACTCAGTTTTAATATAAATACACAAATAGATTGTTAGATATGTAACAACCCCATTGGTTTCTACTTCAAAATATGTGAATTTTTTTAATTAAACACATACACTATAAATAAATTACACCACGTGAATCTATCTAGTGATCAAATAAAAGACTCTATGTGTGATAACTATAAATGAAGCACGCTACATCCTACATCATTGATCATTATTTTCAATAGAAACACCTCATAATATAAATCTAGAAAGTAATTACAATAAACCAACCATCACTGATACATACCCATAGTCACTACAGTTAATCTACAATAAATAAGTAATCATAGCTCATCATGATAATGTTTCCACTAATAAACAAAATATAATGCAATGTGCATATATAAGATGCATGGATCTCTAAAGCAAGAGTTCCTCAGAGTCTTTAGTATCTACGCCAATCTCAAGTGTTGTCTCAAAAGTAGTAATGTTGTGGGGAGGGAAATCATCATCTGATTGCTTTTCCACACTAACCATGGACAAACAATTCCCTACACTAATACCATCAAGGAATGGTCCTCCCTTCACAGATGAATAGATAGTGATAGCATAGGAATCTAGTAAGATAAGTTAGTACCCATGTGCTATATAATTTTTAAAACTAAACATGCAATGTATCATAAAAAAACTCGTTCTATTATAATAAATAACACAAAAATGTAAATCATACTCATGAAATGATAATGTATCACCATACATTACTTAGGTCAAATTTTTCAAGAATAATAAATAATAATGATATACAAATCATTCAAAATTAATACACATCACTTGATTGGATTGTCTTTATCTAGCATTGTGATACTAGTAAGCCAATAAAGTCCATCTCACTCCTTACCCAGTATCAGTAATATGATATTAATTTAATATAATATATCCAAAATATTCATATAATTTACATCCTACTATCAATCATATCACATAACATGCTAAGCAGAGGACTAATAAAAAAAATACATTTATTCCATCAAATGTATGAATGAATATCACACTATTATCTATCCCATACTATAAATAATGACTACAGTTTATACTACCCATATATGATATACATATACTTTTAGGTTCTAATTATCATAATCAATTTTCAAACATAATACAACCTATGCTAACCCATATTATCATAGTCTAGTATTTTAAGCATAACTTACTAAATACAATAATCAGTCATAATAAAGTAGTCATAGATACATGAAAAAAAATCAAGTAACTATATATAACAAAGCAAGTCTCAATTCACACAAACTTAAAATATTCTATTCTAACATTTGTTATACTCTCAGGGGTTATATACACGAATAAATAAAGTTCTACTAATTGCCATAAAATATGTTAGTTAAAGTAATAACCAACACACATATTTAGTCTATCAAATGTACAAATATATCTAAGTATATCAATTACACTTTATACTAAATAGGTACAACATATATTTAGGTTGTAGTTTTCAATCATAATACATTCTATGACATCTCATGATATCATAATTCATTGTTTATGAGCACAACTAAATAATTATTAACAACCAGATTTATAATCATAAATAATAATCAATCAAGTATAGGTTATACCACTCAAGTATACCCTATATTTAAATTACATACAAACATTCAAAAGAAACATGATTTATAATCACACATTAGGGTGAACTTTATATGATATATATGTCTAAACACTTGTATATATTGATATACTCTCAATATGTATGGCACACAAGTTTTCATTAATGTATATAAATATATATCAAAATACTAATCATGATATTATCAACTTGTTAGATAACTCATAATTAAGTTATCACATATTCTTTCATTTAAACAACTTAATTCTATTTTTGTAAGGTTGTAGTCTTAGTCCCTTGAACACCTCACGACTCATTTTAACCATCTATTATACTAGAGGTATAATTAGTAAATATGAGTACTTTTACATCATAACATGTACCAAATGTAAGTACTCTAATGATATATAAATAATATATCAATGTTTATTTATATTTCTTAATTGGTAGCCCTTTCATTATAATTTCTCTATTCACAAAGTACATTGACAATCTTAATAAAATAATAAAATTTACAATTTTATTTTGTTTCATAGTTTTTACCCCTAACTAGACAAATTTCCATCATGAAATAACCAAAATGTACATAATTCCATACAAAAGTTATCAAGATTACCTAGTCATTCATATTATGGTTTACATATGAGAGTTTGACAATATACTAATTTCTCATATATGATACACAATAGTTTTCATTAAGTACATATACATATGAATTACCCAAACTATGATAATAACTAATCAAATTATATGCTTATAGACATGCATCTCAATGTGTGTGTGTGTGTGTGTGTGTGTGTGTGAATAGATATATGTCACACCTTGCATACCACATATGTTTTACTACTCATCTCTTATTATTTCATACTAGTAGTATTTTTCATTTTTTTTCTAAAAATAAACTAGTGTGCCTTTAAAAAATTTGTACAATACTTGCACATACTCAACTACGTATTTATATATACCCATATATATAAATACCTAGTTTTATGTTTTCAAAGGAAGCGAGAGGAATTCTTGATGTAACAAAACTTGACAATCATTCAAACAAATCCATATCCTATTGGGGCACTTTAAAATCTTCAAAGCAAGTTTAGAATCCATTAATAAAAAATAGAAAGGATCACTTTTTATCTTTTTTATCATAGATAGAAAATATAGGTAGATAAAGAAAACAAGCCACATAACAAGTTTCCTCAACACTTCTTTAGAACTATCTCATGCTTTAAAAAACTATCAACACAACAATGGAATGCTATATGAATTTTACATGCCATCCCAATCCATTGTGATAATTCAAAATGACAAAAAGACCACTTATCTCAGCTATCTCCTAAGTATATTCATTTTATTGTCTTTCTGCCTAGGTTATAAAATCCTTTCCATAAACTTTATTGTTGGTTATTTAAAACATATATTAAAAAACATTAAAATAATGAATACATCAATGAACACAACTCAAACTCATGAAATTACCCTCATTCACACTTATAATAATACTTTTCCATATCTCAGTCTAAATAAAGACATACATAGGAATCTTATATATTATTTTTTAATGTTTAACTCTAAGTCCATGAGGAGAGATTTCAAACCACCACATGCCATCCCCTCAAGTGCCCAAGACCAAAAACACACAACTTTCATGGTTGAGACCCAACATCATCAATTTAATATATACTAAAGAAATGGTTTAATATAAATAAAACTCATTGATTTAATACTTAGTTGAAGTCACTAATGTTGAAAATTTATATAATGTACCTATTTTTTCATAGTAAATCACCTTATTAAGTTAAATAGACATATTAAAGATTGTTATTAATCTTGACATATCATGGATGTAACAGATAATAACATAATGTGGTATCAAAGGAATCAACATACTACTTAGCGATTATGTTACATGTTACATTCCTAAACTCTATATACTACTGAATAAATGGATATATTTTTGATTTAGCTAATGTTGGTGTTAGCTAAATAGTTATAAATCATGATGTTATATAGTGATATGTATTTAGATGCTAGTGTTAAATAATGATTAAACATCCCCAAATATGTATTTATTTAAAAATATAGATATGCCACGTTGTTAATATCTATATATGTCTAGTTATTTATTTTCAATTATAACTAAAGTATCAACCCATGTAACATCTTGATTCCTATATTTAAGGATAAATATATCATATCAATGTTAATAACACACACACACACACACACACACACACACACACACACACACACACACACACACACACACACACACACACACACACACACACACACACACACACACACACACACACACACACATATCTGATTAATGGATCATTGTAGGTAGACTATTATCGGATGCACCATAGTTTACCATTTATGTGTTCTAGTTTGTTTTCTATATATCTATCATTTAGTTCATTTTTATTTAATTCCATCTTTCTAACATATTAAGTCACAAAAATAGAATACATAGAATTTAGTTACATCACCTACCTGAAGATCCTTATACTGGTTTCTAAAAATGCTCCCATTTCATTTACTCCTCTATTTTTTCAAATTTGTGTCATTCTCCTTTCTCTTTATTTTTCCTCCTTTTATTCTATGATTTTTTCTTTCTTCTTTAATTTTTCAAAAATAACTTTCTTTGTTTTTTTTTTCTAATTATTTTATTAATGATTTTTCTGTGTTTCTCTTTTTTTTAATTCCTTTTTATTTTCCTTTTTCACTTTTTCTCTATTTATACATTTATTTTAATTCCAAGGTGACATTAATTAAATCTAATTAATTTGATCTTCCAAAAAAAATTTAAAGTACAACTATCTCTATAGTGGTTTAATAACAATTATCCCACTAATTTGGTTAATGTATTTGCTCTTTTATTAAGAAACCAAATAAACATTCCAAACAATGTCTAAGCTTAATGATAATTTTAGATGCTTATTCATGAAAATTTATATTCTTAAAAATTATTAATAATCAAGAATACCATGATGCATCAAAAATGCACAGCAACTTTCAATCACACAAGATATCATCATCTAAACACAAATCTAGACAAATATGCACATATATATATAATTATTTAAATGCAAAGAACATAAAAAATGTGATAACTCTAACCATTTAAACTATGCATTTAACATGTAATTTATAACATAATGTGTGTAGGTTCCTAGCTAGTTCTCCATCATCATCCAGTCACATGGGCTTCATAGAAATTTCACATTTCTTTACCTTGTCTTGATTTTATGGGCTTCAAAACAAATTCATTATTTTCAAAACCTTGTCTTCATTTTATGGGCTTCCTACCAATTTATCTTTTTATAACCCTTTCCTAAAGCTATGAGATTTGTAGTAAAATCACATTCTTGTACCCCAACCATATACACATAGTTAGTGCATGCCACTTAATATCATTTATAAATGTAACTACCTCATGCATGTACTATTTTGTGTATTTCTATGTTTTGATGCATTTATTTTAATATGTTTTATGAAGGGTTTTATATTTATTTCAACAAGGTTTTGTCCATTATTATAACCTTTTTGTTCATATTTTATATCATATTTTTTTAAAGTGGTTTGAATTCTCATATTTTAATTTCTATATGAATTTCATGGCTTTTATTTTTGGTATGCTTGACCAATATGTGCATTTATTGGTGACATCTAAGAGGAAAGGAATACATATTTATATCAAAAGCATGTTATTTTCTCCTCAAAATGAAATCCTACAGTAATATGCAATTTTTCTATTCAATGAAGTGTCTTTATAGCGTGCCTCCTACATTGCTTTAATAGATGCGCTAGGCTTATGTTTGTATTTTCATAATCAAATAGGTGTGTGCATGGACATAAATTCCTAAGATATTTATCATGAAATTATAGGGGATAGGGATGTTCCTCAAGGTTTGATCATTGATCTACATGACAATTTGACTTTCATGTATCAGTTATTTCTAAATATTCACATTTGTTGCACAAATAGATGTATTCAAAAATCATCATTAGGGTAGAAATAAAATTAAATGTGATAAATCACTACGGATGAATTTGTAATCCATGATTTAGAAGTCATTCCCATAGACAAATTTTTTGAGACTTTGATTGATTTTCCATTGGTCGACATTGTTGACAATGCCAACATGCATCGATTCTTGTTTACTCATTATGTAATGTTCACTTTTATAGTTGTCATACTATTCTCCATTCTCTTCCCTTACTTGATGTAATGTTTAAAAGAAGTCATGAAAATTTTTTTTTGTATATCTATTACACGTCTCTTGATAATTTAAAATTATCTTTATACAAATTTTATTTTGAGTATATATATGGTGTCATTAAATTCTTAATGTTTTTTCATACAACACACTCTAAAATAGATTTATAGCTTGAATGACCCAATACGGATTAAATGTAATAGTTTATATAAAATAATGTATTTTAATGAGAGGTACAATAAATGTAGCCAAATATGGCATTCTCTTCTTTGTCAAAGAATATGATTTTGACTACCTATTTTGATGATGTGTACATGTTTTAGTGTTGTTTGGACCAAATTATGCTTATATTATATGCATTATTCAATCATTGTCCTTTGTACATTGCACTATATGATAGATAGCATTTAATCAAAAAACAAAGTCCACTCCAATACATGGAAACTTGTGTTCACTCAATACCAAGATTCCATTTCTAATTAATTCAATGAAATGTTCTTCTTTTAGGATGTAATAGATGGTAAAAAGGCAAGAAGAAATAATATGCCTTGAACTGTAGAAGCCAAGTGAGCATCCATTTGATTGCAATTATATCAAGTAGGCCAATTTTCTTAATGTCAATGAGGAAGACTTATGGGTTTCATGGGTTGAGCAGGATAATGTTGATGACTTCATCAAAGGAGAATCAAGAAGGGCATTGTTCCCTACAATTTTTCAAGTTTTACATCACAAGAGATATTCAAATTTTACTGGAAAGGATAGTAGGATCACTGTCATCTCTAAATATGTCATGTAAGTCACCTCATGTTATAGATTGCAAGTTCGTGTATATTCAGATGTTATTATGTTCCATTCATGTACACTTTTGTTCATTTTGCATGATTGTTTATTTATTCACCACAATCATGTAGCTACTAGTATTTATATGGCCTCAATGACTTTCAAGAAATTGATGCCATGCCAAAAGATAAGTCTTTAATGCCCAATTCCAGAAAGCATAGCTAGCCAGGTCGATGGTATATAAGGTATGGTTATTATTTTCATTTCATAACATGATACATGGTCTATAGACCCGATCATGTGTTATTCACACATAATCAAATAGAACACACAAACAATGAACACAACTATTATTATGGCCAACAATATGAATTGTTCAAGGGCAAGAAATGTTTTTTTGCTCCTCACATCAGTGCCTAACTTAATGAATGGGTTCATAGTCTACTATTATTGGGAATGTCTATTAATGTTATCTACCTTAAACAATGGGAGATGGTTATATGGTAAACTTGTATTATTTAATGGTGAAATAGAGTAAGATGATTTCTTAAGTAAGGATGACATATACAATAGAGAGTGATTGATCAAGGAGTCAAAATACATGTACAATGCTGATGATGCAATAAGTGTTTGGAAGTGGGTGTTGGTGAATCCTGACAAGTGATTTTTATATCAAGGATACAATGGGGGAGAGCTTGATGGGGATGGGGCAATCCATTTCATCTTGGGCATCCAACTCCCATAACATCTAGAATGGTTGTTGATATTTCGGGAATCATAGCTTATTGGCGATGGATGTAATGTTTGGGATGATTGAGATGAAGGTATTATGCCATTTAGAATAGTTGATAATATTAGTTGTTCTAATTTTTGTAATAATTATGGCTATTCCAATGTTTTAATTTTTTTTATTGTACACTTACAATTGTACACACTGTTGGTGTTTGATTCCAAACATGAAGGTGTGCCCATTACATGGGTCATTATGTCTTGATCATGTATTATCGACATAAGATAATGGATGCAAATTCTTCTTCAAAGTTTTAATTTGAAAGATATTGAATGGACAATCAATGCCTTCATGGTCGATGATGCTAGTGCAGAGATATAAGCTATGAGGTGCATCATTGTCATTACTATACGCAACATGGACTTCATATTTATATTTTCATAAACACCATCCCCACCTTATGTCATTAACTCAAGAAAAACTATTGTGTTATGCAAGGAGATATTCTAATGTGAGGTTTACTTATTCATTTGGCATGTTCGTCACACATGGTTAAAGAATGTGATAACAAAGGTAAAATACAATGATGTAAGACATAAGGTGTTTGAGGACTTGGGGTTCATAATACATAGTTATTCTGATGAATAAATGGATACAAAGGATTCCAAAAAGTTAGTAGAAAGATATCACTCCTCTCACCCTATTTTTGTCAAATACTAGGAATACAAGATTAGAATATGGTCACAATGTTGTCAGACACTTCCGTATACTGGGTAAGACACTAATGCATTTCTATAATCTTACCATTCCCATTTGAAATGTCATTTCCTAATCACAATAAGTAATTATACACATCTCAATCTAGATTGGTTGGTTCATCGACTAACAACATCATTTTACATAAATTATTGGTGGCTACAGCTATGAAAGGACACTACCTTCCATAGGAAATTCAAAGTAGAAAGACATGAAAATATTTCATGGATATGGGATTTGAACATCCTAGATTCTCATGTTATCTTTGATAATAGTGATCCACATATGACATGGGTGCAAAGTATGAAAGATGAGAAGTTGCAAAGTATGAAATATGATAACTCAAGTAGTTGTATCAAATGTAGCCATAATGCATGGTGTTAAGGAGAGCATAAAAAACATCAATGTTGAGTATCATGTAAGTTTTGTTCCCCCATATTGTATGCATTGACAACTTCAAGTTGACTATAGTTTGTGTAATACATTTTCATTGCTCAAGTCAAAAATAACAAAGTTCAAATTAGAAATGAGGGAGAAGGAATAGATGTTGCAGGTTTACATAATCAAATTCATGGTGTATCAGATATGGATATGCAAGGATCAAGATGTGCACTAGAAAGTGCTGTAAAAAATCTAGTGGATGACATGGAAAACCAACTGAGGGGCATTGATATTATAAGTATAGTAACTACTTGCAGTCATATGTTTTTTTAATTTTCAACATTTCTAACTAGATGCTTTTCACTTTATGAATAGATCCCATATATTACTAGATTTGATGATGTTGAGGCCCCTATATGAAGAAAACAAGAGATATTTGACAGATGTTGTGTAGTGGATAGAAGCATAGAAACTATGGCATTTTTCAAAAATTATATGGCATAGGTTTACAACAAGGTGCAAAGCAAGGTGATATCAAATGCATAACACCCAATGCCTCATTTATTAAAAAAAATTATATGATGGGAATGTAAATTCCACCCATAGATAAAGAGAGTTCATATAAAATATGAATAGGTGTAGACATCAGAACACATCGTAGGAGACCACACTTTTTCCAAATCTACCTCGTAACAATCTAAAACAATAAGTCTATGATGATGATATTAACATGGTAGTGAAGTGAGATATGGGTGGACATGATAGAGATAATATATATGATTTTACTAATATTATATAAATAAATAATGCAATAGTTATGAAGTTTATTCGATTAGGTAGTAGTTTTAGTACCTTGTTCATGCTTAGAAGAGACTCTTTAGTCCTCTTTTTACAACTAATTTTTACATAAAATTTCTTGACATGGTATTTGATAGATAGGTAAGGGGGAGAAGCTTAAAAAATCATCATTAGCTGGCTCTAGTCTTGAAATATATCTCATTGGCATGCTTTGTTTGTCTTGAATCATCTTTCAAAGTCTAGTTTTCTCCCTCTTAGGTCTCAAATACCAAATCTTAATATATGTTTCAAGAATATAGTCTCAATACATTGAATTTATAATATGATCTTAAAATACCTATTATAACCCCTTTCAACTACCAAATTACCCTTCAATACTCCTTTCCACACAACATGCTTGTTATGACTTCTCTACGGTAGTAGCTTTTTTTTGACATTTCTCCTTGTTGGGAATAACTAAAAAATATTATAAGGAAAATGATTACATTTGAAATAACCATTTTATGCCATGTAACTCATTCATCTCCCTTTTGACATAGCTCCCTAGGCTTCACCTACTTCCTTCACAACACCTCTTCTCAATTATCCCTTTTAAGATAGAAAGCTCCTTAGTTTGGGAAAACTAAAAACTTTCAAAACCAACTCAAGAACTTTTAGGATACCCATTTTTCTCCCCCAACTGAATCAATCCTTTCTTGACCTTTTTCTTAAGACAAATTTGGTTTTCCTTCATTGCCCTTGTTCCACTAGGCCTTCCCTAGACCTAATACTAGGATAGAGTCCTAAATCCTGCACTTTCCCATACCTAACAACTCTATTTATTTATTTATTTTCAATAACAAATTATAACTATTAAAATTACCAATTTTTTGAATTTTCTTAAGGTTATCTAGAATACTCAAAACCCTAAATCAGGGTTTACCTTTGTTTACACAAGCCCGAGAGCCTATATAATTCAATATCATGCATTTGGTATTATTTCAAAGGAAGAAAAAGTCATATTTATGTCTCTCTCCAAGTAATATACCTTATTAAATAGATTAGAAACAATTATTGGACTTCTATTATCCTAATTTGGCAAAAATATAGAGTTTAACATCCTTTAATTTGACTGTGTAATAGTTTCTATGTCTTGTATTCCTTCACAAGCAATATAAACTTTACCTAGGTTATTTATTGAGATTGATCCACCTTGATAAAGTATCAAATTCACCCTATCCAATGTCCAATCATTTTTTATTGATCAATTTCACCTCCCTTTTGTCTATAGACTATGTAAATAGGGTTATGGTTGTGTGTGACTGTGTTATGCCTATTGAATAGTTTATCCTCCAAAGTACTCACAAACCATTGAGGGACATTATCCACATTTATTTATACTTATTCCCTATCAATCCTCATTCCACCAAACCTTTATACATTCTACTACACCTTATTTTCATTTCTTAACGCCCTACAGACAAGGTTTAAGATTGCATACACAGGGTTTATCCTTCAAAGAGACTATATGTTCAAGTTTTGAACTCAAACTTGTGTTTCATGGTACAAATTATATTCCAATAACTGATAACATTACCCACATTACTTTTCAAATGACACAATGATTTGTAATTACAAAACACCAACAAAACCCTCACTCACTTATATACTAGATTGATATGGTAAATGTATAAAACTCACCATAAAAGGGAACTTTTCCTTTCTTGACTCACTTAAAATTTTAATACTTAGTTCCATTCATATGTTACTAAAATGAACAAAAATTCCATGATTACTATGTTGAGGAAAGTTTCCTTATTTTATCTTGAGTGAATCACACATTCTCTTTCTCAATTTGAAACTTGTATTCTTTTCACTCAAACCTGTAAAAAATACATTAGAAACCTACATAAGGATTCACATATCCATCAATATAATTCATAATCAATCTCAAGCAATATTAAAAAAAGAAGGGGATAACAAAACTCATACAACTTTATGTAATTAAAAGTTTATCTTCTCATTATAAGAACAACCTATCAAAGGGCTTTGAGAAGCTCTTATTGAAAGGTTACACCCTATTATCCATGTCTCCCCTATTTTTTTCCTTCTTAAAGTTTCTCTTACCTATCTCTCCTACTCTCTACACCATTCAACTTACTACAAAGGACATTTTGATTACCAAAATCAATGTAGGTTTGGTTGGTAGTTACACCAACTTGGTTGCCATAACTATCTTCCACATACAAGAGGAATTTTCACTAATTCATATGACTTGATTTAGGCATTATACATGAAATACATTAAAACCCTCTTCTTATGACTTTGAATGGATCCCTCAAACTAACTTTTCTCACTTAACCTCTTCAACACATAGATCCTAAGGCTTTGAATGTGTATGAGAAAATATATCCTTCTTTGTCTTTCACTAAGGTTTTAACCCTACTTATAGTCTTTAGAGTTGACTTCTCTACCCCTCACATCCATGTCATATCTATTTTTCTTCCATTCTCTTCTATTTACTTGTTAATTACATGTATGTAAGTAGTTAAAAAATGCTTGATGCATGAAATTACATTTCATTTAGATTCTCTTTTGAATTTGACTACCAAATTTCATTTACACTCTCTTGTGCATTTGAAATTGCATTAGTTTTTACTAAACTCCACAAAACATCTTACTATATTGATTAACTACAATTTGTGAAATATTTTTGGAAGTTATCTCTAATTAATTTTTGTATTTGTGTACTAGGTGGAATTAATACTACAAAACATGGGGAGTGTTGTCAAAATACAAGAGGAATTCCAAAAATTCATATATAAAAAATCAAATGTACTAGAAGATCTAAATGTGGAATGGAAAACATTACGTGAAATTTCTTGTGTGGTGGTTGGTTGTATCAATTAGAGGTGCCTCATAAGCACAAAAAAAGTCCATGATTAATATGTTCAGGAAAGCTTCCTTGTTTTATCTTGAGTGAATCACACATTCTCTTTCTCAATTTGAAACTTGTATTCTTTTCACTCAAACCTGTAAAAAATACATTAGAAACCTACATATGGATTCACAGATCCATCAATATAATTCATAATCAATATCAAGCAATATTAAAAAAAGAAGGGGATAAAAAAACTCATACAACTTTATGTAATTAAAAGTTTATCTTCTCATTATAAGAACAACCTATCAGAGGGCTTTGAGAAGCTCTTATTGAAAGGTTACACCCTATTATCCATGTCTCCCCTATTTTTTTCCTTCTTGGAGCTTCTCCTACCTGTCTCTCCTACTCTCTACACCATTCAACTTACTACAAAGGACAATTTGATTACCAAAATCAATGTAGGTTTGGTTGGTAGTTACACCAACTTGGTTGCCATAACTATCTTCCACATACAAAAGGAATTTTCACTAATTCATATTTCTTGATTTAGGCATTATACATGAAATACATTAAAGCCCCCTTCTTATGACTTTGAATAGATCCCTCAAAACAACTTTTCTCACTTAACCTCTTCAACACATAGATCCTAAGGCTTTGAATGTGTATGAGAAAACATATCTTTCTTTGTCTTTCACTAAGGTTTTAACCCTACTTATAGTCTTTAGGGTTGACTTTTCTACACCTCACATCCGTGTCATATCTATTTTTCTTCCATTCTCTTCTATTTACTTGTTAATTACATGTATGTAAGTAGTTACAAAATGATTGATGCATGAAATTACATTTCATTTACATTATCTTTTGCATTTGACTACCAAATTTCATTTACACTCTCTTGTGCATTTGAAATTGCATTAGTTTTTACCAAACTCCACAAAACATCTTACTATGTTGATTAACTACATGCAAAATGAGTAACTACAATTTGTGAAATATTTTTGGAAGTTATCTCTAATTAATTTTTGTATTTGTGTGGTAGGTGGAATTAATACTACTAAACATGGGGAGTGTAGTCAAAATACAAGAGGAATTCCAAAAATTCATATATAAAAAATCGAATGTACTAGAAGAGCTAAATGTGGAATGGAAAACATTACGTGAAATTTCTTGTGTGGTGGTTGGTTGTATCAATTAGAGGTGCCTCATAAGCACAAAAAAAGTCCATGATTACTATGTTCAGGAAAGCTTCCTTGTTTTATCTTGAGTGAATCACACATTCTCTTTCTCAATTTGAAACTTGTATTCTTTTCACTCAAACCTGTAAAAAATACATTAGAAACCTACATATGGATTCACAGATTCATCAATATAATTCATAATCAATATCAAGCAATATTAAAAAAAGAAGGGGATTAAAAAACTTATACAACTTTATGTAATTAAAATTTTATCTTCTCATTATAAGAACAACATATCAGAGGGCTTTGAGAAGCTCTTATTGAAAGGTTACACCCTATTATCCATGTCTCCCTTATTTTTTTCCTTCTTGGAGCTTCTCCTACCTGTCTCTCCTACTCTCAACACCATTAAACTTACTACAAAGGACATTTTGATTACCAAAATCAATGTAGGTTTGGTTGGTAGTTACACCAACTTGGTTGCCATAACTATCTTCCACATACAAGAGGAATTTTCACTAATTCATATGACTTGATTTAGGCATTATACATGAAATACATTAAAAACCCCTTCTTATGACTTTGAATGGATCCCTCAAAATAACTTTTCTCACTTAACCTCTTCAACACATAGATCCTAAGGCTTTGAATGTGTATGAGAAAATATATCCTTCTTTGTCTTTCAATAAGGTTTTAACCCTACTTATAGTCTTTAGAGTTGACTTCTCTACCCCTCACATCTG
>JARHVA010000482.1:3707500-3712500 GCA_037957365.1 Torreya grandis | reverse complement strand
TCTCTCATCAAAGTATGGGTATGTGCATGGAGTTCGGAGATAATTATGTGGATAGTTTAGGTAACACAACCATGTTATTAAATAGCATGATCATGTTATTCAATTAACATGATCATGTAATTGAAATTATGGTTCAGTAATTACAGAGCCATAACACGTACACATTATTGAGAAAACAATATCACGTACACATTATTGTAAATTTAAAAAATATGTATGCATTTTATAACATGTGCATGTTGTATAACACGTATTTGTTGTATAACACATACATGGGACCTTTTGAGGTCCTAAAATTAATCGTTCATGTAGTATATAGGTTTGCATTGCCGCCAATTATAACTGACTATCATCTCCCTATAGATAATTATACCTACCTTTTACCTTTTAGAAAGTTCTTTTACCATATGCAAGATGGGAACATTTCATCTATTTCTCTCTCTTTCTCTTTCTCTTTCTCTTTCACAACCTTTTGGAGATATGCAAAACAATTTTAGAAGTCTCTAACATCTTATAGAATATCAAAACTTTCATTTGGGTCATTGTATAGATTGGTCATTTCTTACAAAAGTAGCAACATTGGTGAGAGTTATTGAATGAGTTCATTATTTATTGCACAAGTATCGTAATTATTTTTGTGTCATTTGGAGAGCTTATAGTAATGTGTAGTAAGGTTTTGCATAGTTATTAAGATCATGGCATAATGGCTTTTCTGACACATTTATTGGTTGTGACTTATTTCATGCACAACTTGATTGGGCACATATTTCATGTGACTTGTTATAGGAAAGAGGCATTGTATTTAATTCCTTCAATCATGTAAAGTTGATAAGGATTAATGTAGTATGTTGTGATCCATTAAGTTGTAATGTGTTATGGCACCTTATAATTGTATTAGACATTTAATATTTATGGCACACTAAGGTGTTTAATTTTTTGTGGGTTATAGATCATTAATGTAATTTAGGTAGATTGTGTGTCTATATAAACACAAAACCTTCACTTGAAAAGGTATAACATGCTCTCTTTCTAGGGATGAGGGTTTAAAAATAAAGACCTTGTGATAATGAGAGACAAAGGCTTTAAGGATATCAAGGAAATGATTAAGTTGAGATCCTACTTCCTTGATAGCTTTGATGTGATCAGATGCTTTTTTGAAGAAAAGAAGAACAAAGAATTATTTTGAAACTTTATCTCCAATCTTGAACCATTGCATCCTTGCATGAATTTGAACTCTCCTAATTTGTTGATGTTATTTAATTTTGAGCATATGCCTTTACATGGAAACTTAAAATTTTAACTCCTCATTGAAATGAGATAGCCCTAACTCTTATGAAATTTAGATGAATTCACGGTGTGAAGCCTCATGAGCATTACAATGAAAAAAAGATACTCAACCATATATGCAAAGAAATGCAATTTTCCTTATGACATTTTCCTACCACAATCAATCCAAGAGTTCCTTCAGTGTGGTAGGCCCCAAACCAATTTCTAACGATGCACCTCTTTGTCCATGAAGGATAAAGATGGACAATATTAAGATAAAATTATGTCTTGGAAATCCTAGGGGTGAGGCATTCAATTTCAAACTTGATAAGAAGTTAATATGAAAGAAACCTAAGTTGAATGATAGTTTTAGCGTGGTCAAAATTATAGGTAATGAAAAAAGTGTTTTACCTAGTTAGCATGGTTCTGTCAAGTTATTTTGCAACCCGATCATCACCCTACTAGAGATTAGTCCACATGATATGGTGGTTGTGGTAGAAGAGCACAAATTTATTACACGTGTAAAACCATGATGGGGAGTAAGCCCTCCTTATATTCATGGGATTTAATCATGTTGGCATCAGGGAGAGACTCAGCTAACCACCACCAAAATGACACCCTTTTCACCACATCGTTAGACACATAAATATGTGCAATACCAAGAAGATGGGTGCTGAAATTAAATTGGGTCCATAAATCCTAATGAGTATGATCCTATCCCCAACTAATGATTTGAGGTGAAAGAGAGGGGGTAATTAAAGTGAAGACTCCCCCACATCCCATCTCATTCTTAGACATCTCTTAGAATGCACCGAACCATATCATTCTCATGGTGGAGGTGAGAGAACAACTTTATATTTCAACTTCTTACTGACAAATTATTTTCATGTTCACAAAAAATTGACATGTGCCCTAAACAATATACTTACGGTTCATGTCAGTGAGGCCACATTAATTCTAGAATTACACAATCATTGATCTACTTTAGTTAGCATGTTGGTTTCCTCATTAATCTCTATTACAGGAAAAATGGTGTTATCCAAGTTTGATTGATGGTTTCCTTCATTAAATCTCCAACTAAAAGTCATGTCAATTTTCTTTAGCACATTCGCCACCTTCTGTAGGTGGCAAGGTGATGCTCATGGAAGTACACTTCCTAATGTTCAGGACCAGTGGGTTTCAAATCATACCTAAGTTAATCAACTCTTGATAAGGTTGTGATAATTGGGAGGCCATCAAATTGATCTACATGATTGAAATCATGGATGCAGCTTGAGGGGTACAGAGAAACAGTGGTACAGTTGGCCAAGAGGTGGGAACCGACTACTTGGTTGTCGTCAAAGGACCTCATGTGGGTTTGTTCATAGTGGATAGGGCCTTACCTACCAAATGTGATTACTGATTTCTTTTTTCATTGTAACTTGTAGTCCACCCATCTACAGATGTTTAATCATTTTTATTTGCCTCATAAGAGGTTTTAGGAAGAGAAGCGGGTTTCAAGTTAGCCATAACCAGCCATTCACAGATTTTATGGTTCGTTACTTGACAATAGAAACAAGTGTTTAGTAGGTTGATGTAGAGCACATCTTGTATGATCTTCTTATCACCGACTTTAATGTCAATAGTTTCCTTAAGATCGTTTGATAAACACAAATGCATTTTTGTGACTGGCCCACATAAAACTTTTCTGGTTCGAACCCTATGAAACACCTTACATGCTTAATCTTATATTTTCTTTTTCTATTCAATGAAATCTATAACATCTAACAATCTTCTTCAATTTTTGTAAAACATTTTTTTCTACTCATTCTTTATGAATTAGAATTTGATACGATTAGAATACGCAAACACTTAACAGTCATTATTTTTCATAATGTTTATGTTCATAATTCTATGTGATTATCTTCTACCAGCAAATAATTTTCCCACCTTTTACGTTTTACAAAATTTGTTTACCATACATGAGATTGGATCATTTATTACGTAATTTTCATACCCATCCCAATCCCCATTCCCATCCCTTTGCTTTCGCTTTCGCTTATAAAACACAACAGTGACTTCATTTATTGCCTACTTTTCATACCCTGCCAAAATATTGAACTATTGCATCCCCATCCCCGTCCCTTCCCCTTCGCCTTCGCTTATAAAAGACGGCAGTTCCCTCATTTATTACGTACTTTTCATACCATGCCAAAATCTTAGGCTGACATTCGACTAATACTTTTCAAAGCCGCGGAAACACTCATACTTTTCAAACCGTCGCACCGTTCAAGCCACGAAAAGAATTTTCAGCGGTATATTAAATTTAATTTAACCTACTAAATGTTTAATGCCCATCAACTGATTGGCTTCACACTTTTGGCTATTAATTACTGTTAAATGCCCATCAATTAATTCGTCGACCTCTGAATTATTGACAAACGTAACTAATAAAACAACATGGTTACCATACTTCCATAGTTAAACTTACCTCTATGGTCACAGTTACCTACAGTTAAGCACGTTACCCACAGTTAACCCTGGGAGGGAAAAAAAGGGTAGGGGAATTCAAATTAGCCCCAAATATGACATTTTCCCCCATTTCCTCTGTGAGATGGTGATAGCACGCGCTGATGATCTAAGAGATTGGTTGGTTTGAGATTTCCTGGTTCGAGATTAGTTGGTTGACAGGGCTCCTACTATCCCCCAAAGTCGTTTAGGTTTGAGTTGATATCCACCAAAGTGTTGTTTTCCCTATGTATTGTTTAACAATAATTTGCATAACAGTTAATCCTTGTTTCAATATTTTTTAGAATAATTCAGTTTAATTTTTAAAATAGTTTGGATTCTTGAATCTGTCATAATTCAGTTTATATCAATTTCATGGATTGGTACACAAACAATTTCATGTTCTTTTCCTCAACTTCTCTAAGTGACTATTGGATGATTATAAATCCCAGCATATGATATAGGAGAAGCCCCATAAATTAATCAAAAAAATCAAAATCTGTAATGTCAGAGATTTGATAATAAATCACACATCCACACACCACAAAGAAACCCCATGAGCATGAATTTGATCATTAGATTATATCTGCCAAGTTTACAAAACAAAGAGGTAAGCGAACATGGTGTCCCTCTGTGAAGTATGTGGGGTTGTTGTAGTAGAGGAGTAGCCTCTTACAATGCTCATTTGGTACACAAACATTTTCATGTTCACGTGGAATTTCATTACCCTCAAAAATGTAAAAATAGCCTGACAATCATGTAAAACAACACCAAGTAAATCTTCTATCTTCATTAAAATTTACATAATCAGGAATATTATACTTAAGACCAAAAAAAATTACACACTTTGGGAACAATCAGTTAAATGTTAGTTGGAATGTCTGTGGAAAAATGACTCGATTATATTCCATGCCTCTTCTAATAAATCTAGGGGTGTTACAAATGATGTCCTTATTCAATTTTTATTCCAAGGATTGACCCTATAGATCTGTCAAGATATGTTTTCATACATAAATCAACTAAATAGTGATCACAAAAACATACATTTAAAATGTAGATTAATAAAACAAATTGTATATGTTATATTAAAGAAAGACAGTCCAAATCACTTGGTTGCACCACCACTGATTCTTCCTTAACAAGAGTCAAGGCAAACTACATATCATCTTTGTTTCTTTTAAAGGCATAGAGGCATAGAAACCCATTCTTACTTCTTGATTTCTTTTTTTCATGGGCTAATGAAAATA
>JARHVA010000482.1:3660000-3702500 GCA_037957365.1 Torreya grandis | reverse complement strand
TTTTACTAGTAGGAATGACATGTATAACAACTAAAACTAGATCTCCATATGGAGTAGATGAAGATAATAGATCTTATTTTTTATCCTCTGATAATATCATAAATGTGTAAATACTAAACAAAATTCAATTAGAGAACACTCTTTCCCTGATACCATGAAAAATTATATATTGTTGTCTAGATATTGTTCAAGAAAAAATTGTTTAATAAACTTGATTATACAAGTATTATATTGTAAAAAAACACCCATTTTATTTTTCAAACACTCACATACATTCATGAAAGATACTCACAAATTAAGAATAATAAATATTAATTATGTTTTATATATTTGGGCTATGCCCTATAAATAAAATTTTGACCTCTTTAAAGTAGCAAGGATCTCCAATTATAAAGTTCAATTGGTATACAAGCATAGAAACCCATTCTAAAAATTTGAATGAAGGCCATAATTACCTGTACAAAAAGAATCATACATATTTAAAATGTGTTCTTCTCCATGTGATCTTCTTTATTTGTGTATTCAATTCATATTTTATTTTGAATATCATAGATGTATTTACTTGTAAATTTAAATTTGCACCAAAACATTGAACCCTTTTAATTTATACATCGTTCAAATTTGTGTTGCAAAAAAATTAAAACTATTTTGTTTTGTTTTGTCAATAATTTTTAAATATTAATTTATTTTTGGCAATGTTGTTGGTCTTATATGTTTCTCTATATCACCTTAGCTATAATTTCATAATGGGTATCTTACTAATATAAATGTAATATGATTTTTTTATAAAATATCACACAAGAAGAATGATAAAATTAAGGATCATTAACTATACTCAGAGCTTATTACTCTAAATCCACTTGACTTTGATAACATTCAAAAATTAACTCATTTTGACTACAACTTTAAAATTTTAATATGAAAAATAAGATGTGCAGTTTATATATAAGGTTTTGTCCTTATTAGATGAAAAATATTAAACTTTTATATATAAGTTCTACTCAAACTAAGATTCTAAGAGTGTTATTATTAAAATGTTCACATTTGAGAGTTATTTGAAAGGTTGTTCTCTTCCTCAATATTTTTTTTCAAATCACTTTGAAATAGATATAGGTCTCTTCCTCACTATAGGGATCATTCAATTCTTTATATCTAAGTGGTGATAAATTCATTTATAAACCTAAACTTCTCTCTTCACATGACTAGGATTGGCAGGCATATCTGATATGATTAAATCATATCAGGTAGATTTCGATAGTTTTTTTAAATCACAACATCTGGATTTTTTAATCGATTGTGATATGATTAATTAGGTATTATTGGAAAGAATCATTGAGAATGATTTGTTTGTGAAGGCTTTATTCCACCCTTTATTTTGATGAAGGCTTTCTTCCACCCTTCCACAATTTATATAAGCTGAAATGGCCTTGTGTCCAAAAATAATATTTTTATCATTAGAGATTCACCTAAATTTTATAAACTTAAAAACATTTGGTAATATATAAATGAGATGGCTTGCAAGCTTGGATGATACTAAAATGGCAACTCCTTTAAACTAGCTTGTATTTTACTCATATATCTTTTCTATTTTTGGTTATAAGTGTAAAAGAAAGATCTCCAACCTTAACCAAGATTTTTGAAGGAAATGAGAGGCACGTTATGGCTCCATGTTAGTATGGAGACACATAAAATACTTTTAAAGTACTAGTGTTGAATGTTAATATGATATTTATCATATTGGCTTCTTATATTTGTATGACACCACTTTAGAGTATGATGTTTATATCAGAGGTGTTTCTACATTGAAGAAGATCCTCTTGCTTATGTAGTATGTATGGTGGTCTTACTCCACCTTTATATAAATAATTGATATATATTTCGTAGATACATTATTACAAGTACATTTTTTAGAATTAAAATGATTGAATATTTTGACAATCTATATTTTAAATTGACTGGGTGATTGATAATCACTTTGTTGATGAATCTATTGGGTAAGATGCAATAGATCCTATATATAATTATTTTCTATGGTTTGTGTGTTTTTCTTCAACATGTCATTGTTTTTGGAACCCCACTTCAGTTGGAATTCCAATCACTTATTAAATTACATAATCCAACTTAGAGATGTAACAAGAGACTTTGATCAAGTTTCAATCGAATTGAATGAAATTTTTTGTTGGCCACCACTTGCTTGGGCTACTTATGTAAATCACACTACTAGGATTTATTGGGATACTAATAATGTTTTTACTTTAGAGATGTTAAAATTTAATTGGTCACATGGACAAGTGGAAACATTGGATTTAATTTTTAAGTCTAATATCTTATCATAATTAATTATTCCACAACATGGAATAATTTTGAATCCCATGATGAAAATTTGGTTTGACAAATACTTTGATAGAACTAGTTATCAAGTATTCTTGCTAGATAGATTCTTTCATACATATCACCTTGTGATTAGATTTAAGATTTCAACATAATATAATCTTCATGATAATTATGTACAATTTTGGAATTGTCTAGATTTAAAACTTGCATTAGATCCTAAACACATGTTAGATGAGCTTACATACTAAGAAGCAATGTGGCAAATAAGTCATTTTCCAACACCATCATAAAAATCTAAGGACAATAAAAATGCCCATGATCATGATGGGCACTACTCAGATTAGTTGTAAAGAACTCACATTGGATAGTGGTATATGACTGCTTTAATACAACTATCTTCCATTCAATCTATTCCATTCATAAAATCTTAGATAATGGCATTTACTATAGTTAGTGGCAATAAAATTTTGTAAGTAGAATGTTTACTCATCGTTCAGAGCCCTGAACATCTTTCATAAATTATGTGGGATGAAGATGACATCTTTTTGTATAATTTTATACATGTAATGAAGAAAAATCTTTCATTTAGTTTCATAATTGTGTTTTGTCATCTCATGGGCCTCCTTAAATTAAGGGGTCAAAATTTGTGGTACGTTAGCTGGGAAGTATGGTAGTGGTGGTCTATGAGGAAATCATTTAAAAATTTGGTGGCCTATTTTGCTACACTAAATATCTAATAACTCCATATGGGTTATGCCCTAACCTTAATATTGGCAATAATTCAACATACCATTATAATTGAATGGGATAAATTGTATCCCATATGGGCTCATACATTTTGTAATGCATACATATCATACAAATTTTTCTTGTGTCACCTACTATCATTTATTTTTTAATACCATGTCCATAAATACTAGTATGTCCATGCCTTTAATTTAATACATCAAATGATTAGTTAAAGGAAAACCAAAATATCACATGGGATTCTTAGCAATTTCACATTTTGTTACCTTGTCCTAATTCTATGGGCTTCATAACAAATTCATTATTATTAAAACATTATCTTCATTTTATGGGCTTCCTACCAATTTATCTTTTTTTAACACTTTTATAAAGCTATGGGATTTGTAGTAAAATCACATTATTATACCCTAACCATATGCACACAGTTAATTCATGCCACTTAAGATCATCTATAAATGTAAATACCTTGTGCATGTACTATTTTGACCATTTCTATGTTTTGATGCATGTATTTTGATATGTTTTATGAAGGGTTTTATATTGATTTCAATGAGGTTTTGTCCATTATTATAGCCTTTTTGTTCATAGTTTCTATCATGTTTTTCTTAAGTAGTTTCAATTCTTATATTTTAATTTCTATGTGTTATTTTATAGCTTTTATTTGTGGTATGCTTGACCAACACATACATTTATTGGTGACGTCTAAGTAGAAAAGAATACATATTTATATTGAAAGCATGTTTTTTTCTCCTCAAAATGAAATCATATGGTAATATGCAATTTTTCTATTCAATGAAGTGTCTTTACAGCGTGCCTCCTACATTGATTTAATAGATGGGCTAGCCTTATGTTTGTATTTGCATGATTAAATAGGTGTGTGCATGGACGTCGATTCCTAAGATGTTTATCATGAAATTATAGGGGATAAGGATATGCCATAAGGTTCGATTATTGAGCTACATGACAATGCAACTTTCTTGTATCAGTTATTTCTAGATATTCACATTTGTTGCATAAATAGACATATTCAACAAGCATCATCAAGGCAGAAATAAAATGAAATGTGATAAATCACTATGGATGTATTTGTAATGCTTGATTTAGAAGATATTCCCATAGACAAATTTTTTGGTACTTTGATTGATTTTCCATTGGTCGACATTGTTGTCAATGCCAACATGCATCGATTCTTGTTTACTCATTGTGTAATGTTCAATTTTATAGTTGTCATACTCTTCTCCATTCTCTTCCTTTACTTGGTGTAATGTTCAAAGGAAGTCATGAAAAAGTTTTTTTTGTATATATATTTCACTTCTCTTGATAATTTAAACTTATCTTTATACAAATTTTATTTTGACTTTATATATGGTGTCATGAAATTCCTAATGTTTTTACATACAACATAATCTAAAATAGATTTATAGATTGAATGAACTAATACAGGTTAAATGCATAGTTCATGAAAAATAACGTATTTGAATGAGAAGTATAATAAATGTAGCCAAATATGTCATTTTCTTCTTTATCAAAGCATATGATTCTAACTACCCATTTCAATGATGTGTATATGTTTTAATGTTATTTGGAGCAAATTATGCTTATATTATATGCATTATTCAATCATTGTCCTTTGTACATTGCATTATATTACAAGTAGCATTCAATCAAAAAATAAAGTCCATTCCAATACATGGAAACCTGGGTTCACTCAATACCAAAAGTCCATTTCTAATTCATTCAATGAAATGTTCTTCTTATAGGATGTAATAAATGGCAAAAAGGTGGGAATAAATAGTTCACCTTGAACTATAGAAGCCAGGTGAGGGTTCATTTGATTGAAATTATATCAATTAGTTCAATTTTCCTAATTTCAATGAGGAAGACTTGTGGGTTTCCTGCACTGAGCAGGATAGGGTTGATGACTTCATCAAAGGAGAATCAAGAAGGGCATTTTTCCCTACAATTTTTGTGTCTTACGTCACAAGAGAAATTCATATTTTTTTGGAAAGGATAGCAGGATCACCACCATCTCTAAATATGTCATGTAAGTCACCTCACACTATAGATTGTAAGCTGGTGTCTATTCAAATGATATTATGTTCCATTCATGTACACTTTTTTTTCATTTTGCATGCTTGTTTATTTATTCACCACAATCATGTAGCTCCTAGTGTTCATATGTCCCCAATGACTTTCAAGAAATTGATGTCATGCCAAAAGATAAGTCTTTAATGCCCAAGTCCAGAAAGGGTAGCTAGCAGGGTTGAAGGGATATAAGGTATGGTTGTTTTTTTCATTTCATCACACGATGTATGGTTTATAGACTTGATCATGTGTTGTTCACATATAATCAAGTAGAACACACTGACAATGAATACAAGTATTGTCATAGCCAACACATGAATAGTTCAAGGGCAAGAAATGGTTTTTTGCACCTCACATCAACCCCTAACTTAATGAATGGGTTCATAGTCTACCATTGTTGGGAATTTCTATTAA
The DNA here is from genome assembly GCA_037957365.1 of Torreya grandis. Classification (NCBI taxonomy): domain Eukaryota; kingdom Viridiplantae; phylum Streptophyta; class Pinopsida; order Cupressales; family Taxaceae; genus Torreya; species Torreya grandis. Next base: position 3,696,920 of record JARHVA010000482.1, on the reverse strand, counting down.
TGCTATCCACCTTAAACACTGGGAGATGGTGCATGCAAAACTTGTATTATTTAATGGTGAAATAGATCGAGATGATTTCTTAACCAAGGATGACATATACAATAGAGAGATTGATCAAGAAGGCAAAATACATGTACAATGTTCATGATGCAACAAGTGTTTGGGAGTGGGTGTTGGTGAATCCTTATAAGTGATTTTTATATTAGGGATACAATGGGGGAGAGCTTGATGGGGATGGGGAAATCTAGTTCATCTTAGGCATCCAAGTCCCATAACATCTAGAATGGTTGTTGATATTTGGGAATCATAGGTTATTGGCGATGGATGAAATGTTTGGGATGAATTTAATGAAGGTATTGTTATATTTAAGAATAGTTGTTAATATTAGATGTTCTAATGTTTGTAATAATATTAGTTGTTCCAATGTTTTTAATTTTTATTATACAATTACAATCATACACACTGTTAGCATTTGATTCTAAACATGAAGGTGTGCCCATTGTATGGGTCATTATGTTTTGATCATGTATTATTGATGTAAGACAATGGATGAAAATTCTTCTTCAAATAGTTTATTTGAAAGACATTAAATGGAAAATTAGTTCCTTCATGGTCAATGATGCTAGTGCAGAGATAAAAGCTATGAGGTACATCATCGTCATTCTTACACGTAATATGGACCTCATATTTGTATGTTCATAAACACCATCCCCACCTTATTTCATTAACTTATGAAAAAGTATTGTGCTATATAAGGATACATTCATTTGGAATGTTCATCACACATGGATAAAGAATTTTATAACAAAGGTGAAACATAATGATGTAAGATGTGCGATGTTTTAGGACTTGGGGTTCATAATGCATAGTTGTGTTGATGAAGAAATGGATGCAAGGGAGTCCAAAAAGTTTGTATAAATATATCACTCCTCTCAACCTATTTTTGTTGAATACAAGGAATACAGGATTAGAATGTGGTCACAATGTTGTCAGACACTTCCGCATGCTAGGTAAGACACCAATGCATTTATAGAATCTTACCATTCCCATTTGAAATTTCATTTACTAATCACAATAAGTACTTCTACACATCTCAATGTGGATTGGTTGTTTCATCAAATAACAACATCAGTTTACATAAATTATTAGTGGCTATAGCTTTGAAAGGACACTGGCTTCCACAAGAACTTCAAATAAGAAAGACATGAAAATCTTTCATGGGTACAGGTTTTAAACATCCCAAATTCTCATGTTATCTTTGATAATAGTGACCCACATATGACATGGGTGCAAAGTATGAAAGATGAGAAGTTGCATTATCGCATCTTCAATGTAAAGCCTTCTATGTTTATGTGTAATTGCTCATTTTAAATCCAAGAATATACTTGAAAGCATGTGCTCCAGGTCAATTTGATGAGAAATATGACAACTTAGGTAGTTGTAGAAGATGTATCCATAATGCATGGTGTTAAGGAGATCATCAACAACATCAACGTTGAGTACCATGTAAGTTTTGTTCCCCCCATACTGTATGCATTGACAACTTTGAGGTGACTATAATTTGTGTAATACATTTTCATTGCCTAGGTTAAAGACAATAGAGTTCAAATTTAAAAAGAGGGAGAAGGAATGGATGTCAGAGGTTTACACAATGAAATGCATGGTGTATCAGATATGGATATGCAAGGATCAAGTTGTGCACTAGAAGGTGTTGTAGCAAATATGGTGGATGACATGGAAAACCAATTGAGGGGGTTTGATATTATAAGTATAGTAACTACTTACTATCATATGTTTTTTGTATTTTTCAAGATTTCTAACTGGATGCTTTTAACTTTATGAATAGATCCTATATACTACTAAAGTTGATGATGTTGAGGCCTTGATATGCATAACACAAGAGATATTTATAGATATTGTGTAGTGGATAGAAGCATAGAAACTATGGTAGTTTTCAAAAAGTGTATGGCACAGGTTTACAACAAGGTGGAGATTAGGGTGACATCAAATGCATAACACCCAATGCCTCATCTATTATAAAAAGTGTAGGATGGGCATATAACTTCCATCCATAGATAAATAGAGTTCATAGAAAATATGAATAGATGTAGACATCAGATCATGTTGTAGCAGACCACACTTTTTCCAAATCTACCTCATAACAATCCAAAACAACAAGTCTATGATGATGATATCAACATGGTAGTGAAGTAAGATAGGGGTGGACATAATAGAGATAATATATATAATGTTACTAATATTATATAAATAAATAATGCAATAGTTATGACATTTTTTTGATTGGTTAGTAGCTTTAGTACCTTGTTCATGCTTAAAAGAGTCTCTTTAGTCCTCTTTTTACAACTAGTTTTTACATCAACTACCTTTTGGTAACTAATTTCTACACCAAATTCCTTGACATGGTATTTGATGTAGAGGTAAAGGGGAGAATCTTACAAATTATCATTATCTGGCTCTACTCTTGAAAGATATCTCATTGGCATGCTTTGCTTGTATTGAATCATCTTTCAAAGTCTAGGTTCTCCCTCTTAGGTCTCAAAGACCAAATCTTAATATATGTTTCAAGAATATAGTCTCAATACATGTAATTTATTAGATGATCATAACATACCTATTCTAACCCCTTTCAACTACCAAATTACCCTTCAATACTCCTTTCCACACAACATACTTGTTATGACTTCTCTAGGGTAGTATCTTTTTTTTTGATATTTTATCTTGTTGGGAACAATTGATAAAACTTCTCAAGAAATTTATTAAATTTTCAATAACCCTTTTATGACATGCAACTCATACATCTCCCTTTTGACACAACTCCCTAGGCTTCACCTACTTCCTTCACAACACCTCTTCTCAATTATACCTCTTAAGCTAGAAAGCTCCTTAGTTTGGGAAAACTACAAACTTTAAAAACAAAATCAAGACCTTTTAGGATACCCATTTGGCTCCCCCAGTTGAATCAATCCTTTATTACCCTTTTTCTTAAGATAAATTTGTTTCTCCTTCATTTCCCTTGTTCTACTAGGCCTTCCCTAGTCCTAATACTAGGACATAATCCTAAATCCCATACTTTCCCATACCTGACAACTCTATTTATTTATTTATTTATCTCCAATAGCACATTATAACTAGTCAAATTACCATTTTTTAGAATTTTCTTACTGTTATCTAGATTACTCAAAACCCTAAATCAGGGTTTACCCTTGTTTATACAGGCATAAGATCCTATATAATTCACTATCATCAATTTGGTGTTGTTTCAAAGGAACCAAAAGTCATATTTATGTCTCTATACATATCATCCACATTATTTAATAGATTATAAATAAGTATTGGACTTTTTTTATCCTAATTTGGCCAAAAGATAGAGTTTCACAACCTTTAATTTGACTCTGCAATAGTTTCTAGGTCCTATATTCCTTCACAAGAAATATAAACTTTACCTGGGTTATTTCTTGAGATTGATCCACCATAATACACTATAAAATTCACCCTATCCAATGCCCAATCACCATTTAATTATCAATTTCACTTCCCTTTTTTCTGTAGACTATGTAAATAGGGTTATGGTTGTGTGTGGCTATGATATGTCTAGTGAATATTTTATCCTCCAAACTACTCACAAACCATTCATGGACATTGTCCACATTTAGTTATACTTATTCCCTATCAATCCTCATTCCACCAAATCTTCATACATTCTACTACACCTTATTTTCATTTCTTAATACCCTATAAATAGGGTTTAGGATTGCATACACAGGGTTTATCCTTCAAAGAGAATGTATTTTCAAGTTTCAAACTCTAAATTGTATTTCATGGTAATAATTATATTCCAATAACTTATAACATTACCCACATTAATTTTCAAATGACATAATGATTTGTAATTAAAAAACACCAACAAAACCCTCACTCACCTACATACTAGCTTGATATGGTAAATGTACAAAACTCACCAACACAGGGAACTTTTCCTTTCTTGACTCACTTAAAATGTTAATACTTAGTTCCATTCATATGTTACTAAAAGGAAAAAAAATTCCATGATTACTATGTTGAGGAAAGTTTCCTTGTTTTGTCTTGAGTGAATCACACATTCTCTTTCTCACTTTGAAACCTGTCTTCTTTACACTCAAACCTATAACAAACGCATTGGAAACTTACATATGGATTCATGAATCCCTCAATACAATTCATAATAAATATCAAGCACTATTAAATAGAGAAGGGGATAACAAAACTCATACAAATTTATTTAATTAAAAGTTTATCTTCTCATTACAAGAACAACCTATCAAAGGGCTTTGAGAACTTCTTCTTGAAAGGTTACACCCTATTCTCCATGTCTCTGCTATTTTTTTCCTTCTTGGAGCATCTCCTACTTGTCTCTCCTACTCTTTATGCCATTCAACTTACTATAAAGGACTTTTTTCTTACCAAATTTAATGTAGGATTGGTTGGTGGTTACACCAACTTGGTTGCCATAACTAATTACCACAGACAACAGGAAATTTCACTAATTCATATAACTTTATTTAGGCATTATACATGAAATACATTAAAACCCCCTTATTATGACTTTGAATGGATCCCTAAAACTAACTTTGCTCACTTAACCTCTTCAACACATAGATCTTAAGGATTTGAATGTGTATGAGAAAATATATCCTTCTTTGTCTTTGACTAAGGTTTTAACCCTACTTACAGTCTTTAGAGTTGACTTTTCTACCCCTCACATCCATGCCATCTCTGCTTTTCTTGAATTCTCTTCTGTTTACTTGTTAGTTACATGTATGTAGGTAGTTACAAAATGCTTGATGCATGAAATTACATTTCATTTACATTCTTTTTTGCATTTGACTACCACATTTCATTTACACTCTCTTATGCATTTGAAGTTACATTAGTTTTTACCAAACTCCACAAAACATCTTACTATGTTGATTAACTACATGTAAAATGATTAACTACAGTTTGTGAATTATTTTTAGAAATTATCTATAATTAATTTTTGTATTTGTGTCGTAGGTAGAATTAATACTAAAAAACATGGGAAGTGTTGTCAAAAAACAAGAAGAATTCCATAAATTCATATGGAAAAAATCAAATGTATTGGAGGAGCTAAATGTGGAATGGAAAACATTGCATGAATCTCTTGTGCGATGGTTGGTTATATCAATTAGAGGGGGCTTGAAAGAACAAAAAAATTTATCTAGCCTAAAGGATTGCGATGGGTGAATGTTCTCCTACATTAAAACATGGCATATCCTTCATACCACATTCTAATGGAAAGCTATGAGTACACAACATTCATAGATAGGCCCGAACATGATTTATACATATAGTGGTCATATGAATAGTTGTAGGATGATGTTATTTTACCTGATGTGTGGGGTGCTCCTAGTGGCATTATAGCCTATATGAGGCCCTTGTTGGAGAAGTTCTTGCCAATAAATGTCTCTAATGATCTAAATGTTGAATGTCTATGTGCATCCAGATCAAGTAAAGAATATATTCATTGGTGAAAAAATACCATTTTGAGTGCATTTGAAACTAAATAGCATTAAAAATAACCTCTTTCATGCCTCTATGTTTTGTCCATTTCAGCCATATGAAACATTGTGGAAGAGATACATAATCTCCCACAACACATATTTTCATCACATCCAATCGAGCTAAAGTATTTCAAGAACAAAACCACTATTTTTTAGACACATGTTGTAGAGGATGGAAGTGACAGTGACTACAATCCATCGGATGACATTGATGGTTTATAAAGTGAATAGAATAATTTTATAAAAATATCTTTCAATATTGATAAATAACGTTGAGTCTTGTAGTTAATTCTATTTCAACATGTTTAATTTATTGATAAATAAAGTACATATTTATTTGTGTATTACATATTTATTGCTAAAGAAAGTACATATTTGTTTATCTATAATAGTGTTTGATGTTTTTATTTATATAATGTTTTGATGGTCAAATAAACAAAGAAATAAATGATTTTGTCTTTTCATGTCCTTAAATAGTATTAGATTCTTATGAATGAAACAATGTATTTTAAAGGCCCTTGAGGCCATGAATATGTTGATATTTTTGTTAAGTTGGAGGTTTGGACAAGACTATAGGTTATAGTTTGGTAGGGAGTAGTGGGGTTATGTCTTCAAGTTATTTAAATAAAGATTGCATTTCACGTTATTCTTTGGAGGTACGAACATCATAGTAATCCTTTGGTGATTTATTTATAGCTATATCACCTCTTATATCTCCCCAATAAAGTATCCAAAATCATTAGAATGTTCATTTGACACTAGAAATGGATTTAACTCCCTCTTAGGGATTTAGACCTAGACAAGACCAAGTAGGTCTACCTACATATTTGCAAGTTTAGACCACCTTTTTTATTTTTCAAGAATTTTTTTATGGGTCAACATGTTTTTAAATGTCTTATTCAACTTGTTACACCTTTATACAAGGTCTTGTCCACCCTCAACTCACCTAGTTATCCTCTTCCTTCAAAGTTTGTGAGTTAGCATCCTAGGGGAGTACCCTCTATCTGAGTTAAAACAAAGGGTACTTCCCCTACTATCTCACCAAAATTGGTTATTTGATGAGTTTATCCAACTAATAGTGGTGATCTATACAATATTTCATCTTTTAATCACCTCATTAGACCCTCCAAATGCATCAAAAACCAAAATAGACTCCTAGGTAAGTTTATTGTGTGCAAAGTCTTGACATATGACTATAGGTTACACTATTGAAGTCCCTCTTTTGTATTGCCTCAATGTTATAATATTCCCTTGATATGTCTGATATCATTTTGGAGGTATCTCACTCATAACTTGATCATCAATCTTTTATCAAACCATGCATTATTCACCTCTCATCTGGATTTATTTAGGACTACAGGTTGACTAATTGTATTTCCTTGTTTTACCCTAATTATAGGTGTTAGTTTCATGATTTAGACCTTGATAACAATGTTTATATACCTTTTTAGGGATCCCAAGATCAATTTTTACTCATTTAGATCTATCTACATCATTCCCATGCTGTATCAATACCCCTAACACTAAATTATTGCTTGATGCCAACTATAATCAACTACAATTGACTGTGTTGGAGTAAATAGGGGTCTCAAATTTGGGTATCCATCTTGAAGTCTATGTCACATCATCTATTTTCCTTTTGATCTCTTTCAAGGTAGCTTTCACTAACAAGTATTGGTGTTTCCCTCTCTATACTCACCTCATGGATGATATAGGAGTTTGAAGCCAGTTGTAGGTTAGTATCCCAGGAAAATAATAATTGTAAGTGTTTGATGGGGTTGAAACCCTATAATTCCAACCTTGGTAGATGATTTTTCTACATTGATTTCTTATTCACCCTTATAGGATCACACAAACATGAACCTATACCTTCATACTAAAACTTTGGTTATAGAGGTCACTTAGAGGCTTAGATCTTATAGAATACACTGAATGATCATAGTAAACAAAAGTACAATTAAGAGGCCATCAAAAAAATATTATTATCTAGTTATACACACTCCTTATTTTATAGGGTTAGACCTCTATGTAGGGGATACAATATGAGTGCATTTGGGTTCATCAAGATTCATTTTAACATTATTGTGGAGCATCACCAAAAGTGCCTAGTGCTATATTTTAGAGCTTTAGGGAAATTATATATGAGTTCAGTCACCATCTATGGATATAACCGTTTAGGTCTAATTTCCAATCTATAATTTCAAACATACTTGTCATGATCTTTAAAACATCCCAAAACTTGAATAACATTGTGTAACAAACCGCTACACCAAAACCTCAAGGCGTTAGTGAAATCCACCCATCAAGATCATAACATGACACCACGCTTGTGAAGCCCAGACTCTTGGCTCTATTTGTGCCTGTACCACCAAAATTCCCTGGGTGTACGAGCCCCAGATGAACACTACCATGTCGGCGTAGCCACCCGCTCTGTGACTTGGACCCAAGTGGAGGCTCTGATACCACATGTAATGAACCAATACACCAAAACCTCGAGGGGTTAGTGAAATCTGCCCATCAATATCATAACACATTATCAATCTCTTTTTATTTTATGTCTTTAAACATAATATTAAAACTTTGTTAGTGTTAAACCTCTTTCCACCCAATCTCTCTTATCGTTCCTTTATACTTAACACAAAAGACTTGGCTAAAGCACGCATGCCACCAAACTCAAGTTTCATTATGATTTTATATTTAAATCATTTCAAGCTCATTAAGGTATCCTAAGACCCCTCACTCCACTTAGAAACACCACAACCATCCTTACCTTTCTTACATAACTTCTGACTATCTTCCACACAAACCTTGTAGCCTTTTTTTACGCTTTATGGCATTGTATGGATAGGTACCATTGCTCATTGGAAAAATAAACCTTGTTTAGAATACCCTTTGTCTTCCTCCATCATTTAAAAAATTTCACTTCATAATTCTTCCATTTTATCACCTTTTTATACACATCTTGCTCTAGGATTAGGTCTTGTAAGTTTCTTATCATTATTTGATAACATAGTCTACTCAAAACCATACATGTTCAACATAAAACTCTCAAAATCATTTAAATAATATTAATCCCTAATTTTTTACAAAAAATTAGGATTTTTTACCATTTCATTATCCCACAATACTCATTTTTCCATTCAAACCCTAGGACGGGGTTCTTGATAGTCTACACAATTCGAGAAGGGTAAAAGTTGAATTCCAAGGTTTCTAAAGACTTTCAAAAACTTGTGAAGGTTTTTTAGGATTATATGACTTCAATCCATCTTTTCCAAGGGTTGTAACCTCACACCATTACCTTTGATCATTTTTTATCTCTAAGGTTTGCTTGACTGTGTATATAGATACAGTGGTCTTCAGAAGTATGCACAACTATAAAGAACTATTATGTTGTAAGTCATTAAAATGGCTTGTCAACCAATTTAGTAATTATCCAAGGTTTTCACAAGCTTATCCTTCTATTTAATTCCATTTTACGGTTCCCTATGCCTCTGTTCAAGGTTACCCTTGCTTCTCTATAGACTGTGTCTTAACACACAATGGTCTGCATGATTATGAAGTGTGTTTATGAACTATACACAAATTCAAACACTTAAATATCTAAAAACACCTTAGATAATGGTAAATATGTATATAATTAGTATTCTTGAGTTTCCACTTAGTTTACAAGTTGTTCTTCTCATAAGAAACATATGTTCAGTCCTTCTTTCTAGAGGAAATAGAGTTGTATTATTCTAGAACAAAATATCCTTTAATAGAATGACCAAATATAATGTTGAAAAACTCTTAAATAAATGTTATATCGTGTTAATAATTATCTATACATTCCACTATCCCACCAAATAGCATCTTCTCCTTACTCAGAATTCAAGACACAATCCGATAGCACATAGGGTATACAAGACTGAGTGTTTTAGTCATCTTAAAATATTATGAAACCAACTCAAAGAATTTGATGTTAATCTACTAAATATTTTAAATACCAATAGAACACATATATTTACTTACCTAAAACATAATAATCATCATAAACTAGTTGTCACACAACCTTATTTCATTTTTTGACAATCAGTTACATTGCCTTTTCAAAAGAAATACAATCATTGTGTTCTTTGTTTATACAAATAAGAAGATTTTTTCCATTAGTTAGGGTTTTACAATAGTTTCTCTTGGGATTCATCCCCAAGAAATTTTTTTACTCATTTTGATCTATCTACATCATTCCCATGTTGTATCAATACCCATAACACCATATTTTTGCTCATTATTAACTACAGTCATCTAAACAAGTTTGTGAACAAGGTGATGCACTTATTGAGATCATTGTACACAGTGAACTTGCAAATGAACTTATTAGACATTATAAAACCTCCAATCACTTATAAATCATTATAAAACCATTTTATGGTGATCAACTAGCATGAATACACATTTATACATGAATTAGAGTCAAAATATATTGGTAAACAAACATTTTCCATACCTTTCTGGGTCTCTTAACATTCACCTATATAAATTCTAAACACAGTCATTTGTTCATTCATAAACAACTTAAATACACAAGATGAAGTAACTGGTGGTAAATAAACATTGATTTTATAGATTAAAATGTGAATAAGCATGTGTTTCAATTGATTTTCATCCAAAGTCATAAGCATACATCATGGAATACTAGACACATAAGTCATTGCACACAACTAATTATCATTGTTCGTGTATGAAATACCACATCTATTGGGATACATCACATTGTCTTGTGCAAATAAGATATCAAAATCCACCTTCAAAATATGCAATTGTTACTCATATATGGAAACTATTCCTTTGTGCTTTGATTGCATGGCATGTAAAGTCTTTACCCTTGTATCACAAAGTGATTTTTTATAGGCATGGGTAGCTTGTAGATTGAAAAACTTTATTTCAGCATCCATCTTATCATCCCTTAGTGTGATAAGTGTATGGTGCAACTTATTGACCTCTCTGGTCTTGTTAGATAACGTATTTTCCAACTTGATAACATTTACCCTTGTACCATCAAGAAGCTCAATCAAAAATTGGTTTTCACTATCGAGTGATTTTTTTTTTATAGTTGTTGGTGATAGTTGAAAACCAAGATGTTCTTAAGTGCCCATTACATTCTGGGATCTCATCCTTCCAAGAAGTTCTTCTTTAGCCTCAAGCAATTAGGAAGCCACATTCTCTTCTAGATTTGGGACTTTGTCTACAAAAAATACACATGAAAGTCAATGATAGAATTCAATATTTTTAGCATTGAAAATCTAAAAAAATCAAGACATAAACAAGGGTCCATGAGAATATTTAAAAGTTAAGAACAACCAATTTTTTTATTACAAATAATTTCCTTACACACAAAGAGTTTTCTTACTTAAATGAAAATAATGAAATCATTATATTGAAATATGAAATATTTATTTATGGCATGGTCATTCTAATTTATTGGAGTGTTGCCTCATTCCTTCTCTCCCTTGATCTCTTGCCTTGAACCATGGGCTATAGACATCGGTAGTTGTTGTGTTGATTACCTGAATAGACAAACACATAATATGAGATAAAAGAATGTTAGAGAGACAAGCCATGCATATAAATATTATATTACACTCCTTCCTACCATGGTTAATTTTATATAGACATAGAGACATGAAAACATATACACTTTATTACCAACATGTGAAAGAATGAAAGGAGAATAAGGTATACATGTGAAGATGATAGATTGCCTATTGAAAACATCACATACCATACACGTAAAAAATATATGATAAGTACATGGGAAAAATATTGCACATCATTGAACCATGCATGATTATGTAACACATCAGTAAATGCAAATTAACCACCAAACCATTGTTTAAATCATACATAAATTAAAAAATGCATATATGACATAAACCAAAAATGAAACGCATATATTCAAATATCCTATCCAAATAATATGTTTGACCACATAACATACATGTCATATATGTTACTCCAAAATTTATATATATAAATAATAGTGTCCAAGGTAGTAGCCACAAGGAAATATCAATGTTCATGTCTTGGCCATAGGCCTCTGGAAATGGAAAAACAAGTGGAAGCGGTCAACCACATGAATGCACATATATGCATGTCACCATGGAAGCCTGTATTTGAAAATGTGTAGTTTATAAATATTGAAAAAATGCAATAATAATACACCAACATTAAGAATAAACTTGTCAATTTTGGTAAATAAGAAGTAACTATCATACCTCCTAAATATGGTCCATCCATGCCTACGACTATGCCAACTCATCTCCACCAAATGCCTATATGAAATAACATACAACACTATAAAAATATATAATGGTAGGGTTGAAAGAAAGGTAGGGGGAATAAATAAGAGTGCATATAGTGCATAGTCATCATAAGAAGTACAATATCAATTTATGAGGCAACATGTCTTGTGCACTTTCATTTGTCATGCTCCCCCAACGAACATATTTACCATTCCAAAAATGCATTTCTCTCAAAGGAATGTGATCATCCTCACTAGAATGGGCTTGAGGGTCATCCCTCTATAATCGAAATGGTGATTATTGTAGAAATATCAATTTTAATATTGAGTAAGTTGAATTGAACTTAACATTAACTTCATGAAAACTAATGAACAAAATGCATTTAACCTAAGGTCCATTTTTGAATGCACCTTGTTGTTACTCCACCCATTCTCTTTCTCACTCCATTTGTAGATGATATTCTCTTTGTTGAATGTAGGCTTCCCTTCACCATGCCAACTTTTCACTCAAATCATATACACCCATCTCATCATTGATATACTTCAAGGCTATCTTGTTGAGATAACATAACTCAAACACATCCTCTTTAAATAGCCATGATCTTTCCATCTTATATCTCTTATTGATCTTCTAATTTTTCAATAGTCCATTTATTGGCCTCCTTTCTATTTTCATTTTGTTGATTTTTCCTCCCTTAAGATTACATTTTTGACTTTTAGCATGCCCAGGGGGCCTCTTTGGAATGGGGTTTCAACAATAAATATTATGATGGTGAGTTTTAAGTCTATCTCATGACCAAAATAGAGGCCACTATCATCTCTAAATGTGTCACATGGCCTCAACAAGCAAAGGTGCACATTCTAACTTGCAATACCCCAATCTTTGATTCTATACTCTCTTACATACTATCATTTAACAAGAAAGATATGTGAGGTTAAAATCATAAACCAATAAACAAAATATAACATCATCAAAAATAATAAAATGTTAAAAGTATAAACTAATAAACATAAGATAACATCATCAAATACAATCAAATGTTCTTACAACCTTGGGTTCCTCCTCCATTTCAAATTGCAAAGCATCTAGAAGCTAGTCATTATCATCATCATCATCATTGTCATAAATGTCATATGACTCCACCTCCTCCTACCACATAGGTGGATATGCCATATATGTGAGTCCAACTCCAAACATATATGGAACAACAAGCACGGGGCTATGAGCATGAAAAAGAGAGAGTATAATAAATATGTACATTTATAAGGATGAAGTCATTATGTATGTAAATATCAGCCAAATCCATGTGGCTATGCTCCACCCCTTCCACCTAAAACACAAAACAAAAATAACATAGAAAAATGCATGGTGTGTCAAGAGTATTCCAATTTTTATTATTGTAAGAGGGAAAAAAGAAACATTATTTAACATGAGGAGTAATAAAAAATTAATGGAAGCCAAAAGTTCCCATACACCTATTAAGAACCAGTCATTAGGCACTTTAGGGACACCCTCTTCACCTTCAGTCTTCTCTACCCCCTCCTCCTATAATATTAAAAAAGATGTAACATATAAAAATAGGGATGTGTCGTTCACAATTATTGATCATGGAAAATGAAAGAGAGAGTACAACAAATATGCACATTTTTAGGGATGAATTCATTATCCAGGTAACTATCAACCACATCAATGTGGCTCTACTCCATTCCTTCCAACTAAAACACAAAACAAAAACAACATAGAAAAATGCATGGTGTGTCAAAAGTATTCTAATTTTGATTATTGTAAGAGGGAATAAAGAGACATTATTTAACATGACGAGAAATCAAAAATTAAGGGCAGCCAAAGGTTCCTATACATCTCTTGAGAAACAATCATTGGACACTTCGGGGACACCCTCTTCACCTTCAATCTACTCTACCCTCTCCTCTTACAGTATTAAAAAAGATATAACAAATGAAAATAGGGATGCATAATTCACAAATATTGAGAATTTAAAAATGTGGAAATAATATTAAATAAGGAATTAAAAATACATGGACCATCAATAAAATTACCTATGTTATCCCCTTATTTACATATTTATTAGGTAAGGATTCAATCTCGCACTATGATTATACCCTTGGTTATTCGTGGGTAAGGGATGGATATCTCATAACAATTGGAATACCATCCTAAATTATTGATGCTCCATACAAATTCTTCCTTCAATCTTCAAGGGGATGAGGGGAATGTCTAAATTGAGCACTTGCATGCAATGAGGACTTTCAACCAACTTCTTGCTCATAATACAATGCTTGTCACAACATATTGGCATCAACAAAAAAATAATACAACTCAAAGTCACCTTTGAGTATAGTAGCTAAAAATCCATACCATTTATTCGGTCTCAACATAAAGATCTTTGAGGTAATTGTCTAATTCCCACTCATCCAACTTAAATCTATAGAAATTAACATTCATAGTATTAGTTGCCAACAAATTACAACTTGCATTCAAACAATTTAAGAATATGCTTTACAGCACTAACCCTTACCAATGAAATGCTTATATAAATCACCGTAAAGGTCACCATGAGATTACAATGGTGTGTCGGTGGCCAGGGTAATCTTACTAGTTGTAAATGTAACATAGCAGTCATGGAATAATTTGGGCAACCATTGTTCATGAAATTGACACCTTATATTGAAATTATATATTACGAGCCTCCAACAAGGAAATGTATATATGAGAAGGCATTACATTTTATATAAATAGTGTAACTTTCTAAAGTAGAATTTGTCTTTTCACATTATGTAAATATAACATACCAATTCATTTGTAAATAATCTATATAATATGGCAACGCCTCATGTGGTGATTCGAGGACAAGATAAATGAGCCTTTGTATGTAGTAGATGAGATAAAGAAAATGTAATGAATACATTACATTTTGAAAACTTTAAAAGAACCAAAACATGCTTTTTATAAATTTCAAAGGTTAGCAATAATATTTTTGAAGCCTATAATATCAATTCCATGGAGATTGTATGCAAAAAAATTAATTTTAGTTGTAGCTTCTATGAAAGATGTTGATGATACTATTTATTAAGCTCACTAAACATTTTGAATGAAGAAGTCAACAATACTAAGTATACATTACATAGTACAATGGAAGTACAACAAACATGGATTCACATACTCTTACTTTGTGGAAGTCAGCACAAACACATGAAATATGATAAGAGTAACACTTTAAATGTAATTAAAATCACACATACATTATGACCCGATCACAAAAAATATAGTATGTTTAGGCACTTGCAAGCATAAATACACAATAAATGGTGAATAAAAACACATGAATTAAAAACAAAGATCAAGATATTAAATCTTGGAAAATAATATAGAGGCTCTTAAACACCCTACACTAGGAGTACATCAAACATGGATTCACACACTCTTAATTTGTGGAAGTCTGGACAAACACATGAAATATGATAAGAGCAACACTTTCAATGTACTTAAAATTGCACATACATGATAACCCCATCACAAATAATAGAGTACATTTAGGCACTTGAAAGCATAAATACACATGAAATTGTGAATAAAAACACATGAATTAAAAATAGAGCTCAAGATATTAAAGCTTGGAAAATACTAGAGAGGCTCTTATACACCATGTTTGTCCCTGTTGAACAACTCTTTTCCTCTAAATTTTATTGCATATGACCCTGCATATAAGAGCTTGTCCTCATGTATTAAAATAACTTGTTAATAGAGATAAAGTACTGGGCGAGCTTAACCTTATGTATAGTGGGATTCTGGCAATGAGAAATAGGGCTTGAAAAATAGTAGGTATAGGTAAATTGAAGATAGATGTCCTTTTAAAGGATTTATTACAATCTTCACTGCTTTTCTTTGTATTTTCATCTAAATAATTTATGCAAAGGAAGCTTATGAATACACTGTGAATGTGCTTATCTGAAGCATTTTCCTTTTTTACCCATAGCTATTCTTTCTTGTATGTTTTGGATTTTATCTGTGTTAATAAGTTATGGATTCAATTTTTTCACATTTATAAAAAAATCTAGGATTTTTTTCCTTATTCATCTTATTCAATGTCCACTCACCCTTTTATGATCACAAATATGAATGACTCTATTATAAATATGTTAAGGATTCAATTTTATGTAGGGTCATATGCATGTTTTAATAAGGTAACATTGATATTTGCTTTCTTTGTCCTTTAAAATGACCGTTCGTTAAAGGATATTTTGTGTCTGAATAATACAACTCTATTTCCTCTGAAAATGAGGACTGAGTATATGTTTTTTATGAGAAGAACATCTTGTAAACCAAGTGGAAACTCAATAATACTAGTTATAAACATATTTTCCATTCTCTAAGGTGTTTGCAAAGATTAAGTGTTTGAAGTTGTGTAGAGTTCATAAAAATAGTTCACAATCATGCAGACTATTGTGTGTTAAGACATAGCATATTAAGAAGCAATGGTAACCTTAAACAAGGCCATAGGGAACCCTCGAGTGGAATGAAATATAAATATAAAGATAAGCCTATGAAAACCTTGGACAATTATTGAAGTGGTTGACAATCCATTTTAATAACTTACAATATAATAGTTCTTTATAGTTGTGCATAGTTTTGATGGCAAGAGCCACGTCATTTTATTTGGTTTAGTTGTCTTGATATTTTTCTTTTGTGTTTATGTCATTTTATACAAGGTCATATGCATGTTTTATGCATCCCTAAATATAAACAACCTATATATATGAATGACTATGTGAAAATGATAAAACTTTCTAGAATAGACCTTGACGTTTGACTGGTTTATGAAATTTGAAAACCTGGAAGAATCAATGAGTGCAAAACCTAGGATTAAACATAAACTCCTCTGCCCTTTTTCTAACCACCTCCAATTAAGTTATCTCCCTCCACCTTGGATCTAGTAGTGAGCGAATGGTGAATGACATTTGTTTGGCCTTTAGGCTTTACCTAGTTAACAGTAGGGCCATAGGAGATTAATACTAAGAGAACATGATTATCGAGGTGATAGGGCATGATAATCTAGGATTACCATGGAATGATTTGCATGTCATGATAGGTCCATGCCATGTGCCAAGATGAGTGACACTTGCACAACCATGGTTTGTGGTTGGTGTGACAATGATTATTGATTGGCGGTGACCATGGTAGTGACCATAGTGGGGATGGTTGTTCGATAGTCAGAACAAAGGTGGACATTACCAATGAAATTTACCTATGGTTTAACTATGATAAGTCATAAGCTAGTGAATATCGATAGAGACCAACCCCCTTGTGACTAGTGAAAACTAACACACATTGGGAGTTAGCGTGTGCTAATTAAGCTCTGACCCTTCAACATGAAAGCATCAACTCTTTAATTAAGATAGCTTTTTGCTATATTTTTTTACTAAAATATATTATATTGTGTGTAGACTATATTATATAGAAGGCAAGGATGATTGTAAACCAAAAACATGAGAAGCCATGAGTATGAAAGTCTTATTAAATGAGATGTAGTTTACATGTCCATATTATCTATTGAGAGTTTCTTTTTGATCTTCTATATTAATTAAAAATGAGCGGAAGGCAAGGAATAAGATTAAAATTAACCTTCTACCTTGAGGAAAGAGAACCTGGCTCCCCCACAACTGGATGGTCAGACTCCTTGAAACATACAGAAAGATATTTATGTAAATGTTTCCTTTTAATTCCCTGTACTGATTTATTTTTTACATTTTATGTAGGTCACTGAGAGATTGCGACCCTGAAATTCATGCTCAATGATGAGTTGATAACTTTCCATCTTGTAGAGTTTGAATTTCAACAATGAGTATTTCGTTTCAAGTATGATGTGTATTCCATAATCCTTCTCACCAATGTAAGTTTGATAATATCTGACATATTTGGCATACACTTATATAATACTAATATGATACGATTTTACATGTTATAATACATTTTTATCCATATAAAAATTGTAGTGACATCATTTATTGATGTATCTTATAACTCTTTTTGATATGCCTAACTAAATAATGGTATATACTTCTACATCATATACGACACTTATCTAGTATTACAAGCATACTACCATACTCTATAATTGAGCGATCTAGTTATTGTTCAAAATATATTAGATAAGCCATAGATATTATAAGCACTATAATATACTGCCATAATCTAGTAATATATAATGAATAATAATATAATACGCTCTTTATTATACTATAATAATACCCTTCCTCTTTGATATGATGTTATGTATTATATATTTGGCTTATCTTGATGATTATGCCATACTCTATAACAGGGTTTCACAGATCACCCTATATATAAATTTACATGGTTGTATATAGATTTAAATCACTGAAGTTATATATAACGAATATTCAATGATTTTTATATTTGCACGGTTTAATTTCTGAGTATCATGAGGTAAATTAGGAATCACAATTACCGTATAAAATATTTACAAATTGATAACAGTGACATCTCCCTATTATGCCTTATATGAAGGTAATTTCTGAGTATCAAGAGGTTTAATTTCTGAGTATCACGATTTCTTTAATGATTTTCATATTTTCACAATTTAATTTCTGAGCACACCTAAAATTAATGGTTCGCTATATACTAGATTGCTGCATACATAATAGAATACCTAAATTGTTGTGTAATACATCGCTACAGCGATTCATTGATTATGGGGACTCATTGATTGTATATTAGGATAATCGCCATATATATCTATATATTTAGTCAGTATATATACTGACTAAATATATAGATATATATGGCGATTATCCTAATATACAATCAATGAGTCCCCATAATCAATGAATGGCTGTAGCGATGTATTACACAACAATTTAGGTATTATATTATGTATGCAGCTATATATATTATATAGATATATATGGCGATTATCTTAATATACAATCAATGAGTCCCCATAATTAATGAATGGCTGTAGCGATGTATTATACAACAATTTAGGTATTCTATTATGTATGCAGCAATCTAGTCAGTATATATAATTATACTCAGAATATAAAATATATTTTGAGTATATCCACTATGTTCATTTGTGAACCATATTAATATAACAATGCGATATTTCACATATTCACATTTATATAACCATGCAATAAATGAGTAAACCATATTAATATAACAATGCGATATTTCACATGTTCGACTTATAAATGAGTAAACCATATTAATATAACAATGTGATATTTCATATGTTCGACTTATAAAGGAGTATATTTGAAGTACCATTATGTTCATAATTTTTATAATAATTCAACTCTAAATGAGTATACCAGTATATTCTAATATAAGTATAGTTTGTTATATTCACATTATAATAGTGAGGTTTGGTCCATTATATACTCAGTTTTAATATAAATACACAAATAGATTGTTAGATATGTAACAACCCCATTGGTTTCTACTTCAAAATATGTGAATTTTTTTAATTAAACACATACACTATAAATAAATTACACCACGTGAATCTATCTAGTGATCAAATAAAAGACTCTATGTGTGATAACTATAAATGAAGCATGCTACATCCTACATCATTGATCATTATTTTCAATAGAAACACCTCATAATATAAATCTAGAAAGTAATTACAATAAACCAACCATCACTGATACATACCCATAGTCACTACAGTTAATCTACAATAAATAAGTAATCATAGCTCATCATGATAATGTTTCCACTAATAAACAAAATATAATGCAATGTGCATATATAAGATGCATGGATCTCTAAAGCAAGAGTTCCTCAGAGTCTTTAGTATCTACGCCAATCTCAAGTGTTGTCTCAAAAGTAGTAATGTTGTGGGGAGGGAAATCATCATCTGATTGCTTTTCCACACTAACCATGGACAAACAATTCCCTACACTAATACCATCAAGGAATGGTCCTCCCTTCACAGATGAATAGATAGTGATAGCATAGGAATCTAGTAAGATAAGTTAGTACCCATGTGCTATATAATTTTTAAAACTAAACATGCAATGTATCATAAAAAAACTCGTTCTATTATAATAAATAACACAAAAATGTAAATCATACTCATGAAATGATAATGTATCACCATACATTACTTAGGTCAAATTTTTCAAGAATAATAAATAATAATGATATACAAATCATTCAAAATTAATACACATCACTTGATTGGATTGTCTTTATCTAGCATTGTGATACTAGTAAGCCAATAAAGTCCATCTCACTCCTTACCCAGTATCAGTAATATGATATTAATTTAATATAATATATCCAAAATATTCATATAATTTACATCCTACTATCAATCATATCACATAACATGCTAAGCAGAGGACTAATAAAAAAAATACATTTATTCCATCAAATGTATGAATGAATATCACACTATTATCTATCCCATACTATAAATAATGACTACAGTTTATACTACCCATATATGATATACATATACTTTTAGGTTCTAATTATCATAATCAATTTTCAAACATAATACAACCTATGCTAACCCATATTATCATAGTCTAGTATTTTAAGCATAACTTACTAAATACAATAATCAGTCATAATAAAGTAGTCATAGATACATGAAAAAAAATCAAGTAACTATATATAACAAAGCAAGTCTCAATTCACACAAACTTAAAATATTCTATTCTAACATTTGTTATACTCTCAGGGGTTATATACACGAATAAATAAAGTTCTACTAATTGCCATAAAATATGTTAGTTAAAGTAATAACCAACACACATATTTAGTCTATCAAATGTACAAATATATATAAGTATATCAATTACACTTTATACTAAATAGGTACAACATATATTTAGGTTGTAGTTTTCAATCATAATACATTCTATGACATCTCATGATATCATAATTCATTGTTTATGAGCACAACTACATAATTATTAACAACCAGATTTATAATCATAAATAATAATCAATCAAGTATAGGTTATACCATTCAAGTATACCCTATATTTAAATTACATACAAACATTCAAAAGAAACATGACTTATAATCACACATTAGGGTGAACTTTATATGATATATATGTCTGAACACTTGTATATATTGATATACTCTCAATATGTATGGCACACAAGTTTTCATTACTGTATATAAATATATATCAAAATACTAATCATGATATTATCAACTTGTTAGATAACTCATAACTAAGTTATCACATATTCTTTCATTTAAACAACTTAATTCTATTTTTAGAAGACTATTTTTGTAAGGTTGTAGTCTTAGTCCCTTGAACACCTCACGACTCATTTTAACCATCTATTATACTAGAGGTATAATTAGTAAATATGAGTACTTTTACATCATAACATGTACCAAATGTAAGTACTCTAATGATATATAAATACTATATCAATGTTTATTTATATTTCTTAATTGGTAGCCCTTTCATTATAATTTCTCTATTCACAAAGTACATTGACAATCTTAATAAAATAATAAAATTTACAATTTTATTTTGTTTCATAGTTTTTACCCCTAACTAGACAAATTTCCATCATGAAATAACCAAAATGTACATAATTCCATACAAAATTTATCAAGATTACCTAGTCATTCATATTATGGTTTACATATGAGAGTTTGACAATATACTAATTTCTCATATATGATACACAATAGTTTTCATTAAGTACATATACATATGAATTACCCAAACTATGATAATAACTAATCAAATTATATGCTTATAGACATGCATCTCAATGTGTGTGTGTGTGTGTGTGTGTGTGTGTGTGTGTGAATAGATATATGTCACACCTTGCATACCACATATGTTTTACTACTCATCTCTTATTATTTCATACTAGTAGTATTTTTCATTTTTTTTCTAAAAATAAACTAGTGTGCCTTTAAAAAATTTGTACAATACTTGCACATACTCAACTACGTATTTATATATACCCATATATATAAATACCTAGTTTTATGTTTTCAAAGGAAGTGAGAGGAATTCTTGATGTAACAAAACTTGACAATCATTCAAACAAATCCATATCCTATTGGGGCACTTTAAAATCTTCAAAGCAAGTTTAGAATCCATTAATAAAAAATAGAAAGGATCACTTTTTATCTTTTTTATCATAGATAGAAAATATAGGTAGATAGAGAAAACAAGCCACATAACAAGTTTCCTCAACACTTCTTTAGAACTATCTCATGCTTTAAAAAACTATCAACACAACAATGGAATGCTATATGAATTTTACATGCCATCCCAATCCATTGTGATAATTCAAAATGAGAAAAAGACCACTTATCTAAGCTATCTCCTAAGTATATTCATTTTATTGTCTTTCTGCCTAGGTTATAAAATCCTTTCCATAAACTTTATTGTTGGTTATTTAAAACATATATTAAAAAACATTAAAATAATGAATACATCAATGAACACAACTCAAACTCATGAAATTACCCTCATTCACACTTATAATAATACTTTTCCATATCTCAGTCTAAATAAAGACATACATAGGAATCTTATATATTATTTTTTAATGTTTAACTCTAAGTCTATGAGGAGAGATTTCAAACCACCACATGCCATCCCCTCAAGTGCCCAAGACCAAAAACACACAACTTTCATGGTTGAGACCCAACATCATCAATTTAATATATACTAAAGAAATGGTTTAATATAAATAAAACTCATTGATTTAATACTTAGTTGAAGTCACTAATGTTGAAAAGTTATATACTGTACCTATTTTTTCATAGTAAATCACCTTATTAATTTAAATAGACATATTAAAGATTGTTATTAATCTTGACATATCATGGATGTAACAGAGAATAACATAATGTGGTATCAAAGGAATCAACATACTACTTAGCGATTATGTTACATGTTACATTCCTAAACTTTATATACTACTGAATAAATGGATATATTTCTGATTTAACTAATGTTGGTGTTAGCTAAATAGTTAT
Source organism: Torreya grandis (assembly GCA_037957365.1). Lineage (NCBI taxonomy): Eukaryota > Viridiplantae > Streptophyta > Pinopsida > Cupressales > Taxaceae > Torreya > Torreya grandis. The sequence goes on along the minus strand of JARHVA010000482.1, from coordinate 3,674,040 downwards.
AAATCATGATGTTATATAGTGATATGTATTTAGATGCTAGTGTTAAATAATGATTAAACATCCCCAAATATGTATTTATTTAAAAATATAAATATGCCACGTTGTTAATATCTATATATGTCTAGCTATTTATTTTCAATTATAACTAAAGTATCAACCCATGTAACATCTTGATTCCTATATTTAAGGATAAATATATCATATCAATGTTAATAACACACACACACACACACACACACACACACACACACACACACACACACATCTGATTAATGGATCATTGTAGGTAGACTATTATCGGATGCACCATAGTTTACCATTTATGTGTTCTAGTTTGTTTTCTATATATCTATCATTTAGTTCATTTTTATTTAATTCCATCTTTCTAACATATTAAGTCACAAAAATAGAATACATAGAATTTAGTTACATCACCTACCTGAAGATCCTTCTACTGGTTTCTAAAAATGCTCCCATTTCATTTACTCCTCTATTTTTTCAAATTTGTGTCATTCTCCTTTCTCTTTCTTTTTCCTCCTTTTATTTTATGATTTTTTCTTTCTTCTTTTATTTTTCAAAAATAACTTTCTTTGTTTTTTTTTCGAATTATTTTATTAATGATTTTTCTATGTTTCTCTTTTTTTTAATTCCTTTTTATTTTCCTTTTTCACTTTTTCTCTATTTATACATTTATTTTAATTCCAAGGTGACATTAATTAAATCTAATTAATTTGATCTTCCAAAAAAAATTTAAAGTACAACTATCTCTAAAGTGGTTTAATAACAATTATCTCACTAATTTGGTTAATGTATTTGCTCTTTTATTAAGAAACCAAATAAACATTCCAAACAATGTCTAAGCTTAATGATAATTTTAGATGCTTATTCATGAAAATTTATATTCTTAAAAATTATTAACAATCAAGAATACCATGATGCATCAAAAATGCACAGCAACTTTCAATCACACAAGATATCATCATCTAAGCACAAATCTAGACAAATATGCACATATATATATATATATATATATATATATATATATATATATATATATATATATATATATATATATATATATATATATATATATATATATATATATATATATATATATATATATATATATATATATTATTTAAATGCAAAGAACATAAAAAATGTGATAACTCTAACCATTTAAACTATGCATTTAACATGTAATTTATAACATAATGTGTGTAGGTTCCTAACTATTTCTCCATCATCATCTAGTCACATGGGCTTCATAGAAATTTCACATTTCTTTACCTTGTCTTGATTTTATGGGCTTCAAAACAAATTCATTATTTTTAAAACCTTGTCTTCATTTTATGGGCTTCTTACCAATTTATCTTTTTATAACCCTTTCTTAAAGCTATGATATTTTTAGTAAAATCACATTCTTGTACCCCAACCATATGCACATAGTTAGTGCATGCCACTTAATATCATTTATAAATGTAACTACCTCATGCATGTACTATTTTGTGTATTTCTATGTTTTGATGCATTTATTTTAATATGTTTTATGAAGGGTTTTATATTTATTTCAACAAGGTTTTTTCCATTATTATAACCTTTTTTTTCATATTTTATATCATAGTTTTTTTAAGTGGTTTGAATTCTCATATTTTAATTTCTATATGAAGTTCATGGCTTTTATTTTTGGTATGCTTGACCAATATGTGCATTTATTGGTGAGATCTAAGAGGAAAGGAATACATATTTATATCAAAAGCATGTTATTTTCTCATCAAAATGAAATCCTACGGTAATATGCAATTTTTCTATTCAATGAAGTGTCTTTATAGTGTGCCTCCTACATTGCTTTAATAGATGCGCTAGGCTTATGTTTGTATTTTCATAATCAAATAGGTGTGTGCATGGACATCAATTCCTAAGATATTTATCATGAAATTATAGGGGATAGGGATGTTCCTCAAGGTTTGATCATTGATCTACATGACAATTTGACTTTCATGTATCAGTTATTTCTAAATATTCACATTTGTTGCACAAATAGATGTATTCAACAAGCATCATTAGGGTAGAAATAAAATTAAATGTGATAAATCACTACGGATGAATTTGTAATCCATGATTTATAAGTCATTCCCATAGACAAATTTTTTGAGACTTTGATTGATTTTCCATTGGTCGACATTGTTGACAATGCCAACATGCATCGATTCTTGTTTACTCATTATGTAATGTTCACTTTTATAGTTGTCATACTATTCTCCATTCTCTTCCCTTACTTGATGTAATGTTTAAAAGAAGTCATGAAAAAGTTTTTTTGTATATCTATTACACGTCTCTTGATAATTTAAAATTATCTTTATACAAATTTTATTTTGACTATATATACGGTGTCATTAAATTCTTAATGTTTTTTCATACAACACACTCTGAAATAGATTTATAGCTTGAATGACCCAATACGGGTTAAATGTAATAGTTTATATAAAATAATGTATTTTAATGAGAGGTACAATAAATGTAGCCAAATATGGCATTCTCTTTTTTGTCAAAGAATATGATTTTGACTACCTATTTTGATGATGTGTACATGTTTTAGTGTTGTTTGGACCAAATTATGCTTATATTATATGCATTATTCAATCATTGTCCTTTGTACATTGCACTATATGATAGATAGCATTTAATCAAAAAACAAAGTCCACTCCAATACATGGAAACTTGTGTTCACTCAATACCAAGATTCCATTTCTAATTAATTCAATGAAATGTTCTTCTTTTAGGATGTAATAGATGGTAAAAAGGCAAGAAGAAATAATATGCCTTGAACTGTAGAAGCCAAGTGAGCATCCATTTGATTGCAATTATATCAAGTAGGCCAATTTTCTTAATGTCAATGAGGAAGACTTATGGGTTTCATGGGTTGAGCAGGATAATGTTGATGACTTCATCAAAGGAGAATCAAGAAGGGCATTGTTCCCTACAATTTTTCAAGTTTTACATCACAAGAGATATTCAAATTTTACTGGAAAGGATAGTAGGATCACTGTCGTCTCTAAATATGTCATGTAAGTCACCTCATGTTATAGATTGCAAGTTTGTGTATATTTAGATGTTATTATGTTCCATTCATGTACACTTTTTTTCATTTTGCATGATTGTTTATTTATTCACCACAATCATGTAGCTACTAGTATTTATATGGCCTCAATGACTTTCAAGAAATTGATGCCATGCCAAAAGATAAGTCTTTAATGCCCAATTCTAGAAAGCATAGCTAGCCAGGTCGATGGTATATAAGGTATGGTTATTATTTTCATTTCATAACATGATACATGGTCTATAGACTTGATCATGTGCTATTCACACATAATCAAATAGAACACACAAACAATGAACACAACTATTATTATGGCCAACAATATGAATTGTTCAAGGGCAAGAAATATTTTTTTGCTCCTCACATCAGTGCCTAACTTAATGAATGGGTTCATAGTCTACTATTATTGGGAATGTCTATTAATGTTATCTACCTTAAACAATGGGAGATGGTTATATGGTAAACTTGTATTATTTAATGGTGAAATAGAGTAAGATGATTTCTTAAGTAAGGATGACATATACAATAGAGAGTGATTGATCAAGGAGTCAAAATACATGTACAATGCTGATGATGCAATAAGTGTTTGGAAGTGGGTGTTGGTGAATCCTGACAAGTGATTTTTATATCAAGGATACAATGGGGGAGAACTTGATGGGGATGGGGCAATCCATTTCATCTTGGGCATCCAACTCCCATAACATCTAGAATGGTTGTTGATATTTGGGAATCATAGCTTATTGGCGATGGATGTAATGTTTGGGATGATTGAGATGAAGGTATTATGCCATTTAAGAATAGTTGATAATATTAGTTGTTCTAATTTTTGTAATAATTATGGCTATTCCAATGTTTTTATTTTTTTATTGTACACTTACAATTGTACACACTGTTGGTGTTTGATTCCAAACATGAAGGTGTGCCCATTACATGGGTCATTATGTCTTGATCATGTATTATCGACATAAGATAATGGATGCAAATTCTTCTTCAAAGTTTTAATTTGAAAGACATTGAATGGACAATCAATGCCTTCATGGTCGATGATGCTAGTGCAGAGATATAAGCTATGAGGTGCATCATTGTCATTACTATACGCAACATGGACTTCATATTTATATTTTCATAAACACCATCCCCACCTTATGTCATTAACTCAAGAAAAACTATTGTGTTATGCAAGGAGATATTCTAATGTGAGGTTTACTTATGCATTTGGCATGTTCGTCACACATGGTTAAAGAATTTGATAACAAAGGTAAAATACAATGATGTAAGACATAAGATGTTTGAGGACTTGGGGTTCATAATACATAGTTATTCTAATGAATAAATGGATACAAAGGATTCCAAAAAGTTAGTAGAAAGATATCACTCCTCTCACCCTATTTTTGTCAAATACTAGGAATACAAGATTAGAATATGGTCACAATGTTGTCAGACACTTTCGTATACTGGGTAAGACACTAATGCATTTCTATAATCTTACCATTCCCATTTGAAATGTCATTTCCTAATCACAATAAGTAATTATACACATCTCAATCTAGATTGGTTGGTTCATCGACTAACAACATCATTTTACATAAATTATTGGTGGCTACAGCTATGAAAGGACACTACCTTCCATAGGAACTTCAAAGTAGAAAGACATGAAAATATTTCATGGATATGGGATTTGAACATCCTAGATTCTCATGTTATCTTTGATAATAGTGATCCACATATGACATGGGTGCAAAGTATGAAAGATGAGAAGTTGCAAAGTATGAAATATGACAACTCAAGTAGTTGTATCAAATGTAGCCATAATGCATGGTGTTAAGGAGAGCATCAAAAACATCAATGTTGAGTATCATGTAAGTTTTGTTCCCCCATACTGTATGCATTGACAACTTCAAGTTGACTATAGTTTGTGTAATACATTTTCATTGCTCAAGTCAAAAATAACAAAGTTCAAATTAGAAATGAGGGAGAGGGAATAGATGTTGCAGGTTTACATAATGAAATTCATGGTGTATCAGATATGGATATGCAAGGATCAAGATGTGCACTAGAAAGTGTTGTAAAAAATCTAGTGGATGACATGGAAAACCAACTGAGGGGCATTGATATTATAAGTATAGTAACTACTTGCAGTCATATGTTTTTTTAATTTTCAACATTTCTAACTGGATGCTTTTCACTTTATGAATAGATCCCATATATTACTAGATTTGATGATGTTGAGGCCCCTATATGAAGAAAACAAGAGATATTTGACAGATGTTGTGTAGTGGATAGAAGCATAGAAACTATGGCATTTTTCAAAAATTATATGGCATAGGTTTACAACAAGGTGCAAAGCAAGGTGATATCGAATGCATAACACCCAATGCCTCATATATTAAAAAAATTATATGATGGGAATGTAAATTCCACCCATAGATAAAGAGAGTTCATATAAAATATGAATAGGTGTAGACATCAGAACACATCGTAGGAGACCACACTTTTTCCAAATCTACCTCGTAACAATCTAAAACAATAAGTCTATGATGATGATATTAACATGGTAGTGAAGTGAGATATGGGTCAACATAATAGAGATAATATATATGATTTTACTAATATTATATAAATAAATAATGCAATAGTTATGAAGTTTATACGATTAGGTAGTAGTTTTAGTACATTGTTCATGCTTAGAAGAGACTCTTTAGTCCTCTTTTTACAACTAATTTTTACATAAAATTTCTTGACATGGTATTTGATAGATAGGTAAGGGGGAGAAGCTTAAAAAATCATCATTATCTGGCTCTAGTCTTGAAATATATCTCATTGGCATGCTTTGTTTGTCCTGAATCATCTTTCAAAGTCTAGTTTTCTCCCTCTTAGGTCTCAAATACCAAATCTTAATATATGTTTCAAGAATATAGTCTCAATACATTGAATTTATAATATGATCTTAAAATACCTATTATAACCCCTTTCAACTACCAAATTACCCTTCAATACTCCTTTCCACACAACATGCTTTTTATGACTTCTCTATGATAATAGCTTTTTTTTGACATTTCTCCTTGTTGGGAATAACTAAAAAATATTATAAGGAAAATGATTACATTTTAAATAACCCTTTTATGCCATGTAACTCATGCATCTCCCTTTTGACATAGCTCCCTAGGCTTCACCTACTTCCTTCACAACACCTCTTCTCAATTATCCCTTTTAAGATAGAAAGCTCCTTAGTTTGGGAAAACTAAAAACTTTCAAAACCAACTCAAGAACTTTTAGGATACCCATTTTTCTCCCCCAACTGAATCAATCCTTTCTTGACCTTTTTCTTAAGACAAATTTGGTTTTCCTTCATTGCCCTTGTTCCACTAGGCCTTCCCTAGACCTAATTCTAGGATAGAGTCCTAAATCCTGCACTTTCCCATACCTAACAACTCTATTTATTTATTTATTTTCAATAAAAAATTATAACTATTCAAATACCAATTTTTTGAATTTTCTTAGGGTTATCTAGAATACTCAAAACCCTAAATCAGGGTTTACCTTTGTTTACACAAGCCCAAGAGCCTATATAATTCAATATCATGCATTTGGTATTATTTCAAAGGAATAAAAAGTCATATTTATGTCTCTCTCCAAGTAATATACCTTATTAAATAGATTAGAAATGATTATTGGACTTCTATTATCCTAATTTGGCCAAAATATAGAGTTTAACATCCTTTAATTTGACTGTGTAATAGTTTCTATGTCTTGTATTCCTTCACAAGCAATATAAACTTTACCTAGGTTATTTATTGAGATTGATCCACCTTGATAAACTATCAAATTCACCCTATCCAATGTCCAATCATTTTTTATTGATCAATTTCACCTCCCTTTTGTCTATAGACTATGTAAATAGGGTTATGGTTGTGTGTGACTGTGTTATGCCTGTTGAATAGTTTATCCTCCAAAGTACTCACAAACCATTGAGGGACATTATCCACATTTATTTATACTTATTCCCTATCAATCCTCATTCCACCAAACCTTTATAAATTCTACTACACCTTATTTTCATTTCTTAATGCCCTACAGACAAGGTTTAAGATTGCATACACAGGGTTTATCCTTCAAAGAGACTATATGTTCAAGTTTTGAACTCAAACTTGTGTTTCATGGTACAAATTATATTCCAATAACTGATAACATTACCCACATTACTTTTCAAATGACACAATGATTTGTAATTACAAAACACCAACAAAACCCTCACTCACTTATATACTAGATTGATATGGTAAATGTATAAAACTCACCATAAAAGGGAACTTTTCCTTTCTTGACTCACTTAAAATTTTAATACTTAGTTCCATTCATATGTTACTAAAATGAACAAAAATTCCATGATTACTATGTTGAGGAAAGTTTCCTTATTTTATCTTGAGTGAATCACACATTCTCTTTCTCAATTTGAAACTTGTATTCTTTTCACTCAAACCTGTAAAAAATACATTAGAAACCTACATATGGATTCACAAATCCATCAATATAATTCATAATCAATCTCAATCAATATTAAAAAAAGAAGGGGATAACAAAACTCATACAACTTTATGTAATTAAAAGTTTATCTTCTCATTATAAGAACAACCTATCAAAGGGCTTTGAGAAGCTCTTATTGAAAGGTTACACCCTATTATCCATGTCTCCCCTATTTTTTTCCTTCTTAAAGCTTCTCTTACCTATCTCCCCTACTCTCTACACCATTCAACTTACTACAAAGGACATTTTGATTACCAAAATCAATGTAGGTTTGGTTGGTAGTTACACCAACTTGGTTGCCATAACTATCTTCCACATACAAGAGGAATTTTCACTAATTCATATGACTTGATTTAGGCATTATACATGAAATACATTAAAACCCCCTTCTTATGACTTTGAATGGATCCCTCAAACTAACTTTTCTCACTTAACCTCTTCAACACATAGATCCTAAGGCTTTGAATGTGTATGAGAAAATATATCCTTCTTTGTCTTTCACTAAGGTTTTAACCCTACTTATAGTCTTTAGAGTTGACTTCTCTACCCCTCACATCCATGTCATATCTATTTTTCTTCCATTCTCTTCTATTTACTTGTTAATTACATGTATGTAAGTAGTTAAAAAATGCTTGATGCATGAAATTACATTTCATTTACATTCTCTTTTGAATTTGACTACCACATTTCATTTACACTCTCTTGTGCATTTGAAATTGCATTAGTTTTTACCAAACTCCACAAAACATCTTACTATATTGATTAACTACATGCAAAATGATTAACTACAATTTGTGAAATATTTTTGGAAGTTATCTCTAATTAATTTTTGTATTTGTGTACTAGGTGGAATTAATACTACAAAACATGGGGAGTGTTGTCAAAATACAAGAGGAACTCCAAAAATTCATATATAAAAAATCAAATGTACTAGAAGAGCTAAATGTGGAATGGAAAACATTACGTTAAATTTCTTGTGTGGTGGTTGGTTGTATCAATTAGAGGTGCCTCATAAGCACAAAAAATGTCCATGATTAATATGTTCAGGAAAGCTTCCTTGTTTTATCTTGAGTGAATCACACATTCTCTTTCTCAATTTGAAACTTGTATTCTTTTCACTCAAACCTGTAAAAAATACATTAGAAACCTACATATGGATTCACAGATCCATCAATATAATTCATAATCAATATCAAGCAATATTAAAAAAAGAAGGGGATAAAAAAACTCATACAACTTTATGTAATTAAAAGTTTATCTTCTCATTATAAGAACAACCTATCAGAGGGCTTTGAGAAGCTCTTATTGAAAGGTTACACCCTATTATCCATGTCTCCCCTATTTCTTTCCTTCTTGGAGCTTCTCCTACCTGTCTCTCCTACTCTCTACACCATTCAACTTACTAAAAAGGACAATTTGATTACCAAAATCAATGTAGGTTTGGTTGGTAGTTACACCATCTTGGTTGCCATAACTATCTTATACATACAAAAGGAATTTTCACTAATTCATATGACTTGATTTAGGCATTATACATGAAATACATTAAAACCCCCTTCTTATGACTTTGAATGGATCCCTCAAAATAACTTTTCTCACTTAACCTCTTCAACACATAGATCCTAAGGCTTTGAATGTGTATGAGAAAATATATCTTTCTTTGTCTTTCACTAAGGTTTTAACCCTACTTATAGTCTTTAGAGTTGACTTTTCTACCCCTCACATCCGTGTCATATCTATTTTTCTTCCATTCTCTTCTATTTACTTGTTAATTACATGTATGTAAGTAGTTACAAAATGATTGATGCATGAAATTACATTTCATTTACATTATCTTTTGCATTTGACTACCACATTTCATTTACACTCTCTTGTGCATTTGAAATTGCATTAGTTTTTACCAAACTCCACAAAACATCTTACTATGTTGATTAACTACATGCAAAATGATTAACTACAATTTGTGAAATATTTTTGGAAGTTATCTCTAATTAATTTTTGTATTTGTGTGGTAGGTGGAATTAATACTACAAAACATGGGGAGTGTTGTCAAAATACAAGAGGAATTCCAAAAATTCATATATAAAAAATCAAATGTACTAGAAGAGCTAAATGTGGAATGGAAAACATTACGTGAAATTTCTTGTGTGGTGGTTGGTTGTATCAATTAGAGGGGGCTCATAACCACAAAAAAACTCCATGATTACTATGTTGAGGAAAGTTTCCTCAATCTCAAGCAATATTAAAAAAAGAAGGGGATAACAAAACTCATACAACTTTATGTAATTAAAAGTTTATCTTCTCATTATAAGAACAACCTATCAGAGGGCTTTGAGAAGCTCTTATTGAAAGGTTACACCCTATTATCCATGTCTCCCCTATTTTTTTCCTTCTTGGAGCTTCTCCTACCTGTCTCTCCTACTCTCAACACCATTCAACTTACTACAAATGACATTTTGATTACCAAAATCAATGTAGGTTTGGTTGTTAGTTACACCAACTTGGTTTCCATAACTATCTTCCACATACAAGAGGAATTTTCACTAATTCATATGACTTGATTTAGGAATTATACATGAAATACATTAAAACCCCTTCTTATGAATTTGAATGGATCCCTCAAAATAACTTTTCTCACTTAACCTCTTCAACACATAGATCCTAAGGCTTTGAATGTGTATGAGAAAATATATCCTTCTTTGTCTTTTACTAAGGTTTTAACCCTACTTATAGTCTTTAGAGTTGACTTCTCTACCCCTCACATCCGTGTCATATCTATTTTTCTTCCATTCTCTTCTATTTACTTGTTAATTACATGTATGTAAGTAGTTACAAAATGCTTGATGCATGAAATTACATTTCATTTACATTCTCTTTTGCATTTGACTACCATATTTCATTTACACTCTCTTATGCATTTGAAATTTCATTAGTTTTTACCAAACTCCACAAAACATCTTACTTTGTTGATTAACTACATGGAAAATGATTAACTACAATTTGTGAAATATTTTTGGAAGTTATCTCTAATTAGTTTTTGTATTTTTGTGGTAGGTGGAATTAATACTACAAAACATGGGGAGTGTTGTCAAAATACAAGAGGAATTCCAAAAATTCATATATAAAAAATCAAATGTACTAGAAGAGCTAAATGTGGAATGGAAAACATTACGTGAAATTTATTGTGTGGTGGTTGGTTGTATCAATTAGAGGGGGCTCATAACCACAAAAAAACTCCATGATTACTATGTTGAGGAAAGTTTCCTTGTTTTATCTTGAGTGAATCACACATTCTCTTTCTCAATTTGAAACTTGTATTCTTTTCACTCAAACCTGTAAAAAATACATTAGAAACCTACATATGGACTCACATATCCATCAATATAATTCATAATCAATCTCAAGCAATATTAAAAAAAAGAAGGGGATAACAAAACTCATACAACTTTATGTAATTAAAAGTTTATCTTCTCATTATAAGAACAACCTATCAGAGGGCTTTGAGAAGCTCTTATTGAAAGGTTACACCCTATTATCCATGTCTCCCATATTTTTTTCTTTCTTGGAGCTTCTCCTACCTATCTCTCCTACTCTCTAAACCATTCAACTTACTACAAAGGACATTCTGATTACCAAAATAAATGTAGGTTTGGTTGGTAGTTACACCAACTTGGTTTCCATAACTATCTTCCACATACAAGAGGAATTTTCACTAATTCATATGACTTGATTTAGGCATTATACGATAAATACATTAAAACCCCCTTCTTATGACTTTGAATGGTTCCCTCAAAATAACTTTTCTCACTTAACCTCTTCAACACATAGATCTTAAGGCTTTGAATGTGTATGAGAAAATATATCCTTCTTTGTCTTTCACTAAGGTTTTAACCCTACTTATAGTCTTTAGAGTTGACTTCTCTACCCCTCACATCTGTGTCATATCTATTTTTCTTCCATTCTCTTCTATTTACTTCTTAATTACATGTATGTAAGTAGTCACAAAATGCTTGATGCATGAAATTACATTTCATTTACATTCTCTTTTGCATTTGACTACCACATTTCATTTACACTCTCTTGTGCATTTGAAATTGCATTAGTTTTTACCAAACTCCACAAAACATCTTACGATGTTGATTAACTACATGCAAAATGATTAACTACAATTTGTGAAATATTTTTGGAAGTTATCTCTAATTAGTTTTTCTATTTGTGTGGTAGGTGGAATTAATACTACAAAACATGGGGAGTGTTGTCAAAATACAAGAGGAATTCCAAAAATTCATATATAAAAAATCAAATGTACTAGAAGAGCTAAATGTGGAATGGAAAACATTACGTGAAATTTTTTGTGTGGTGGTTGGTTGTATCAATTAGAGGTGGCTCATAAGCACAAAAAAATTCCATGATTACTATGTTCAGGAATGTTTCCTTATTTTATCTTGAGTGAATCACACATTCTCTTTCTCAATTTGAAACTTGTATTCTTTTCACTCAAACGTGTAAAAAATACATTAGAAACCTACATATGGATTCATAGATCCATCAATATAATTCATAATCAATAGCAAGCAATAGTAAAAAAGAAGGGGATAAAAAAACTCATACAACTTTATGTAATTAAAATTTTATCTTCTCATTATAAGAACAACCTATCAGAGGGCTTTGAGAAGCTCTTATTGAAAGGTTACACCCTATTATCCATGTCTCCCTTATTTTTTTCCTTCTTGGAGCTTCTCCTACCTGTCTCTCCTTCTCTCTACACCATTCAACTTACTACAAAAGACATTTTGATTACCAAAATCAATGTAGGTTTGGTTGGTAGTTACACCAACTTGGTTACCATAACTATCTTCCACATACAAGAGGAATTTTCACTAATTCATATGACTTGATTTAGGCATTATACATGAAATACATTAACACCCCCTTCTTATGACTTTGAATGGATCCCTCAATCTAAATTTTCTCACTTAACCTCTTCAACACATAGATCCTAAGGCTTTGAATGTGTATGAGAAAATATATCCTTCTTTGTCTTTCACTATGTTTTTAACCCTACTTATAGTCTTTAGAGTTGACTTCTCTACCTCTCACATCCATGTCATATCTATTTTTCTTCCATTCTCTTCTATGTACTTGTTAATTACATGTATGTAAGTGGTTACAAAATGCTTGATGCATGAAATTACATTTCATTTACATTCTCTTTTGCATTTGACTACCACATTTCATTTACACTCTCTTGTGTATTTGAAATTGCATTAGTTTTTACCAAACTCCACAAAACATCTTACTATGTTGATTAACTACATGCAAAATGAGTAACTACAATTTGTGAAATATTTTTGGAAGTTATCTCTAATTAATTTTTGTATTTGTGTGGTAGGTGGAATTAATACTACAAAACATGGGGAGTGTAGTCAAAATACAAGAGGAATTCCAAAAATTCATATATAAAAAATCAAATGTACTAGAAGAGCTAAATGTGGAATGGAAAACATTACGTGAAATTTATTGTGTGGTGGTTGGTTGTATCAATTAGAGGTGGTTCATAAGCACAAAAAAAGTCCATGATTACTATGTTCAGGAAAGCTTCCTTGTTTTATCTTGAGTGAATCACACATTCTCTTTCTCAATTTGAAACTTGTATTCTTTTCACTCAAACCTATAAAAAATACATTAGAAACCTACATATGGATTCACAGATTCATCAATATAATTCATAATCAATATCAAGCAATATTAAAAAAAGAAGGGGATTAAAAAACTCATACAACTTTATGTAATTAAAATTTTATCTTCTCATTATAAGAACAACCTATCAGAGGGCTTTAAGAAGCTCTTATTGAAAGGTTACACCCTATTATCCATGTCTCCCTTATTTTTTTCCTTCTTGGAGCTTCTCCTACCTGTCTCTCCTACTCTCAACACCATTAAACTTACTACAAAGGACATTTTGATTACCAAAATCAATGTAGGTTTGGTTGGTAGTTACACCAACTTGGTTGCCATAACTATCTTCCACATACAAGAGGAATTTTCACTAATTCATATGACTTGATTTAGGCATTATACATGAAATACATTAAAACCCCCTTCTTATGACTTTGAATGGATCCCTCAAAATAACTTTTCTCACTTAACCTCTTCAACACATAGATCCTAAGGCTTTGAATGTGTATGAGAAAATATATCCTTCTTTGTCTTTCAATAAGGTTTTAACCCTACTTATAGTCTTTAGAGTTGACTTCTCTACCCCTCACATCTATGTCATATCTATTTTTCTTCCATTCTCTTCTATTTACTTGTTAATTACATGTATGCAAGTAGTTACAAAATGCTCGATGCATGAAATTACATTTCATTTACATTCTCTTTTGCATTTGACTACCACATTTCATTTACACTCT
>JARHVA010000482.1:3585000-3655000 GCA_037957365.1 Torreya grandis | reverse complement strand
ATATGTGTGTTTCATGTTAGATGTACATTAGTATCAAATGTACATATTGTAATTATAATAGTAGGATACATTTGGATAAAAGCATAAAATGAATTGTTTCTTGTTCTATCTTAATAAATATATCTGATATGGAGTTAATTGGATTCTTGATTGATGTTGCTTGTATTTTTCACTATGCATAATATTTTATTCTTATGCTTTTGAATCTTCATTTTCAAACTATGTTTGGATAACATGAGGTACATATATGAGTATGCCAATGGGTAACTCATATACGTACCCTTTGTTATCATTATATCATGATTCAGTAGCATAGAGTATCATCATAGAGTACTATGTGAACGGAAATGACTTAGATTATTAAATCTCAATTCTATAATGAAAACTTTGACCAAAGTAATATTATAGATGAGACATTGTCATTTTATTGTACTTTTAGTTTACATGTATTAATGATATCACTTAGATCAAGGAATAAATGACATGTTATATTTGACTTTTCCTTGTAATAGTGTTAGTACACACATGGGTTTGGGTTGTTTCTTGATATCCACACTATTCTTAGATGCCCCTCTATAAAGAGTAGGGCCACTCCTAGAAGGGAGGTGTGTAGGAGACCATTGGTCTATGGTTGGAGGTAAAGTACTCATATGATTCTCTCCCTCTATCAATTGATTTGACTAGATAAAAGTACACTCAAGATATGTGATGGATCATGGAACTGCTTTATATAGCTCATTTCATACTTTTTTACTCATTGATAAGTATATTTCACATGGTACATTATTGTAGTTTATTATAGATGTATATTCAACACATCAACAGTTGTGTATTTGTATAATATTCTAAAAATGTAAATAACAATGGCTATAAACTCAACTAATATTGATTTATGAATTTTATTAGTTGTGCAATACTTGTTTCATTATTTTTGCACATGATAGATAGTTTCTTATCTTATAAACTCATTTACTTCTAAAATACTAAATGGTTTTTTTTTTCTAGTGTGTTAATTGACTATAGTATATTATGCTTGGAAATCATTTAGTTTTCATGTTTTAAATGGATTTTTGTAATTAATCTTGATAGAAATGTTATAAATTAAAAATATTGTATTTGCTAGTTAGCCTAGTGGGGTGTAACATTGTGGTGTTTATAGTTTAGCTCTTAGACCTAATGAGTCTACTAATGTCAATTTGATTCTCTTAATTTATATAAAGGAGAATGGTGTGAAGTATATTGGTTGGTAAGGGTCTTTCTAATGCGAGCCCTCAGGATGATTCTAGCTAGTTAGTAGTAGAACAAGCTACCAAATTTGATCAGATTCTCATTGTTTTTAATAATACACTAGTCTATATATTAGCTCTTGAACAAGAGGTTTATGGCCTATACGATCAAATTGATCAAGAGGTACCTTAAGAACACCCTACTGAATAGGAAGATCCTCAAGAGCAAAGGTAAGAGAAAGTGCACAAGGATGTTAAAGCTTAAGTAGCTACATAAATAGCATGGGACATGACGATGGTAAATCCATCCAAATTTGATGGCATGGTTTTGGGTGATGGATCTTAATATTAGCTCATAGATATTGAAAAGTACTTTGAGATTCTTAATTGTTTTGAAGTAACTAAGGCTATGTGGGAAGCTTACTAATTAGCTAGTGAAGTAGTAGCTTGATGGGTTAACAAAAAGCTCAAAATGAATCTATATTATATTAGCACCACATGGGATCAATTTGTGACTCTTTTCAGAGCACGATGGTTACCTCAATATTATTTTAACCAAAAGTTGACATATTTTCAGAACATGAGACAAAAAGATTCATTACTAAATGAGTATTGGGAGCATTTTACTAAGCTCTTGATTTATGTTCCATAGTACTAAAAGGATGAACATTTCTATATAAAAAATTCCATTATGGTCATAAAACCCCAAATTAGATGTGAAGTCGATGTGCATGGACCATCCACTATAGATCAAGTGTTTGAAAAAGCTATAAAATAGGAATAAAATTTGAAATCATTGGTAGAGATTAAAGAGAAGTATTAAAAAAAAAATAGTTCTAAGATACCTTTCAAGAAGAAAAACTAAAAACTAAATGAAAATTCCAAGAAATATTAAACTAGGAGGCAATTTCAGAAGGGTGGTGTAAATCAATCTAAGATGAAGGGACCTCTAAGAGGATGCTTTACTTGTGGCAGAGATAATTAAGGAGATAATTATGCCAAATATTGCCTTTGTTGGAAGCTAGATAAAAATAACAGGAACACAACCTCTTCTTCAAATCAAGGAACCTTCTAACAACGTATCCATGTAACAATGAATAATTGATGGACTGAATTCTAAGCTTCTCTCATCAAAGTATGGGTATGTGCATGGAGTTCGGAGATAATTATGTGGATAGTTTAGGTAACACGGCCATGTTATTAAATAGCATGATCATGTTATTCAATTAACATGATCATGTAATTGAAATTATGGTTCAGTAATTACCGAGCCATAACACGTACACATTATTGAGAAAACAATATCACGTACACATTATTGTAAATTTAAAAAATATGTATGCATTTTATAACATGTGCATGTTGTACAACACGTATTTGTTGTATAACACATACATGGGACCTTTTGAGGTCCTAGAATTAATCGTTCATGTAGTATATAGGTTTGCATTGCCGCCAATTATAACTGACTATCATCTCCCTATAGATAATTATACCCACCTTTTACCTTTTAGAAAGTTCTTTTACCATATGCAAGATGGGAACATTTCATCTATTTCTCTCTCTTTCTCTTTCTCTTTCTCTTTCACAACATTTTGGAGATATGCAAAACAATTTTAGAAGTCTCTAACATCTTATAGAATATCAAAACTTTCATTTGGGTCATTGTATAGATTGGTCATTTCTTACAAAAGTAGCAACATTGGTGAGAGTTATTGAATGAGTTCATTATTTATTGCACAAGTATCGTAATTATTTTTGTGTCATTTGGAGAGCTTATAGTAATGTGTAGTAAGGTTTTGCATAGTTATTAAGATCATGGCATAATGGCTTTTCTGACACATTTATTGGTTGTGACTTTCATGTGACTTATTTCATGCACAACTTGATTGGGCACATATTTCATGTGACTTGTCATAGGAAAGAGGCATTGTATTTAATTCCTTCAATCATGTAAAGTTGATAAGGATTAATGTATTATGTTGTGATCCATTAAGTTGTAATGTGTTATGGCACCTTATAATTGTATTAGACATTTAATATTTATGGCACACTAAGGTGTTTAATTTTTTGTGGGTTATAGATCATTAATGTAATTTAGGTAGATTGTGTGTCTATATAAACACAAAACCTTCACTTGAAAAGGTATAACATGCTCTCTTTCTAGGGATGAGGGTTTAAAAATAAAGACCTTGTGATAATGAGAGACAAAGGCTTTAAGGATATCAAGGAAATGATTAAGTTGAGATCCTACTTCCTTGATAGCTTTGATGTGATCAGATGCTTTTTTGAAGAAAATAAGAACAAAGAATTATTTTGAAACTTTATCTCCAATCTTGAACCATTGCATCCTTGCATGAATTTGAACTCTCCTAATTTGTTGATGTTACTTAATTTTTTGCATATGCCTTTACATGGCAACTTAAAATTTTAACTCCTCATTGAAATGAGATAGCCCTAACTCTTATGAAATTTAGATGAATTCACAGTGTGAAGCCTCATGAGCATTACAATGAAAGAAAGATACTCAACCATATATGCAAAGAAATGCAATTTTCCTTATGACATTTTCCTACCACAATCAATTCAAGAGTTCCTTCAGTGTGGTAGGCCCCAAACCAATTTCTAACGATGCACCTCTTTGTCCATGAAGGATAAAGATGGACAATATTAAGATAAAATTATGTCTTGGAAATCCTAGGGGTGAGGCATTCAATTTCAAACTTGATAAGAAGTTAATATGAAAGAAACCTAAGTTGAATGATAGTTTTAGCGTGGTCAAAATTATAGGTAATGAAAAAAGTGTTTTACCTAGTTAGCATGGTTCTGTCAAGTTATTTTGCAACCCGATCATCACCCTACTAGAGATTAGTCCACATGATATGGTGGTTGTGGTAGAAGAGCACAAATTTATTACACATGTAAAACCATGATGGGGAGTAAGCCCTCCTTATGTTCATGGGATTTAATCATGTTGGCATCAGGGAGAGACTCAACTAACCACCACCAAAATGATACCCTTTTCACCACATCGTTAGACACATAAATATGTGCAATACCAAGAAGATGGGTGCTGAAATTAAATTGGGTCCATAAATCCTAATGAGTATGATCCTATCCCCAACTAATGATTTGAGGTGAAAGAGAGGGGGTAATTAAAGTGAAGACTCCCCCACATCCCATCTCATTCTTAGACATCTCTTAGAATGCACCGAACCATATCATTCTCATGGTGGAGGTGAGAGAACAACTTTATATTTCAACTTCTTACTGACAAATTATTTTCATGTTCACAAAAAATTGACATGTGCCCTAAACAATATACTTACGGTTCATGTCAGTGAGGCCACATTAATTCTAGAATTACACAATCATTGATCTACTTTAGTTAGCATGTTGGTTTCCTCATTAATCTCTATTAAAGGAAAAATGGTGTTATCCAAGTTTGATTGATGGTTTCCTTCATTAAATCTCCAACTAAAAGTCATGTCAATTTTCTTTAGCACATTCGCCACCTTCTGTAGGTGGCAAGGTGATGCTCATGGAAGTACACTTCCTAATGTTCAGGACCAGTGGGTTTCAAATCATACCTAAGTTAATCAACTCTTGATAAGGTTGTGATAATTGGGAGGCCATCAAATTGATCTACATGATTGAAATCATGGATGCAGCTTGAGGGGTACAGAGAAACAGTGGTACAGTTGGCCAAGAGGTGGGAACCGACTACTTGGTTGTCGTCAAAGGACCTCATGTGGGTTTGTTCATAGTGGATAGGGCCTTACCTACCAAATGTGATTACTGATTTCTTTTTTCATTGTAACTTGTAGTCCACCCATCTACAGATGTTTAATCATTTTTATTTGCCTCATAAGAGGTTTTAGGAAGAGAAGCGGGTTTCAAGTTAGCCATAACCAGCCATTCACAGATTTTATGGTTCGTTACTTGACAATAGAAACAAGTGTTTAGTAGGTTGATGTAGAGCACATCTTGTATGATCTTCTTATCACCGACTTTAATGTCAATAGTTTCCTTAAGATCGTTTGATAAACACAAATGCATTTTTGTGACTGGCCCACATAAAACTTTTCTGGTTCGAACCCTATGAAACACCTTACATGCTTAATCTTATATTTTCTTTTTCTATTCAATGAAATCTATAACATCTAACAATCTTCTTCAATTTTTGTAAAACATTTTTTTCTACTCATTCTTTATGAATTAGAATTTGATACGATTAGAATACGCAAACACTTAACAGTCATTATTTTTCATAATGTTTATGTTCATAATTCTATGTGATTATCTTCTACCAGCAAATAATTTTCCCACCTTTTACGTTTTACAAAATTTGTTTACCATACATGAGATTGGATCATTTATTACGTAATTTTCATACCCATCCCAATCCCCATTCCCATCCCTTTGCTTTCGCTTTCGCTTATAAAACACAACAGTGACTTCATTTATTGCCTACTTTTCATACCCTGCCAAAATATTGAACTATTGCATCCCCATCCCCGTCCCTTCCCCTTCGCCTTCGCTTATAAAAGACGGCAGTTCCCTCATTTATTACGTACTTTTCATACCATGCCAAAATCTTAGGCTGACATTCGACTAATACTTTTCAAAGCCGCGGAAACACTCATACTTTTCAAACCGTCGCACCGTTCAAGCCACGAAAAGAATTTTCAGCGGTATATTAAATTTAATTTAACCTACTAAATGTTTAATGCCCATCAACTGATTGGCTTCACACTTTTGGCTATTAATTACTGTTAAATGCCCATCAATTAATTCGTCGACCTCTGAATTATTGACAAACGTAACTAATAAAACAACATGGTTACCATACTTCCATAGTTAAACTTACCTCTATGGTCACAGTTACCTACAGTTAAGCACGTTACCCACAGTTAACCCTGGGAGGGAAAAAAAGGGTAGGGGAATTCAAATTAGCCCCAAATATGACATTTTCCCCCATTTCCTCTGTGAGATGGTGATAGCACGCGCTGATGATCTAAGAGATTGGTTGGTTTGAGATTTCCTGGTTCGAGATTAGTTGGTTGACAGGGCTCCTACTATCCCCCAAAGTCGTTTAGGTTTGAGTTGATATCCACCAAAGTGTTGTTTTCCCTATGTATTGTTTAACAATAATTTGCATAACAGTTAATCCTTGTTTCAATATTTTTTAGAATAATTCAGTTTAATTTTTAAAATAGTTTGGATTCTTGAATCTGTCATATTTCAGTTTATATCAATTTCATGGATTGGTACACAAACAATTTCATGTTCTTTTCCTCAACTTCTCTAAGTGACTATTGGATGATTATAAATCCCAGCATATGATATAGGAGAAGCCCCATAAATTAATCAAAAAAATCAAAATCTGTAATGTCAGAGATTTGATAATAAATCACACATCCACACACCACAAAGAAACCCCATGAGCATGAATTTGATCATTAGATTATATCTGCCAAGTTTACAAAACAAAGAGGTAAGCGAACATGGTGTCCCTCTGTGAAGTATGTGGGGTTGTTGTAGTAGAGGAGTAGCCTCTTACAATGCTCATTTGGTACACAAACATTTTCATGTTCACGTGGAATTTCATTACCCTCAAAAATGTAAAAATAGCCTGACAATCATGTAAAACAACACCAAGTAAATCTTCTATCTTCATTAAAATTTACATAATCAGGAATATTATACTTAAGACCAAAAAAAATTACACACTTTGGGAACAATCAGTTAAATGTTAGTTGGAATGTCTGTGGAAAAATGACTCGATTATATTCCATGCCTCTTCTAATAAATCTAGGGGTGTTACAAATGATGTCCTTATTCAATTTTTATTCCAAGGATTGACCCTATAGATCTGTCAAGATATGTTTTCATACATAAATCAACTAAATAGTGATCACAAAAACATACATTTAAAATGTAGATTAATAAAACAAATTGTATATGTTATATTAAAGAAAGACAGTCCAAATCACTTGGTTGCACCACCACTGATTCTTCCTTAACAAGAGTCAAGGCAAACTACATATCATCTTTGTTTCTTTTAAAGGCATAGAGGCATAGAAACCCATTCTTACTTCTTGATTTCTTTTTTTCATGGGCTAATGAAAATAAAAGCAACTATAAACTCGATAGCTCTACCCAATCCCATCATAACCATATTTATATTATTCCATGTTTAATTCCATAAAATAAATCATCTAGAAAATATTTATTATCTACATATACATATTTTAGTTTGATGATTGAAGAAGACAATATAGTTTCATAATATTGATCTTCTTGATAAACCTTTGTATTATCATTTTTAGTTATTGAATTTAATAATTTATAGTCAAGGAAGAACAAAGAAGCAATGATGGTCGAGTTATTTGTTTACTTTCTCCTTTTGTGTCATTGCTATATATGGCATGTGCACCAATTGAAGATGAATATCCACATGAATTAGATAATGATGTTGGTAATCCTTCTTATATATGCTCATCCATTAGGATATTATCATCTAAAAATCCATTGCAAGTAGGAATTCCATCACTTGCTATTATGTTGGTAAATGTAGCATATGCGTCAATAAATGATAGATCTCCATATCATGTACATAATGTTGATGGGAATTATTTTTATATATGGTCCACAATTAGAAAATTTTCATCTTGACCTTCATTGCAAGAAAAATTCCATCAATTGATACTACATTGGTATATGTGGTATAAACACCAATTGAAACTAGATCTCCATGTGAGGTAAATAATGATGATGGGGATTTCTATTCTATACATTTGTTCATTAGGATACAATCATCGTGACTTTCATTACAAGTAGGAATTTTAAAATTTCTTGTTGCATTGTTATATATAGAATATGCACTAATTGAAGATAGATCTCCATATGAAGTAAATAATGATGATTATCTTTATTCTTATATATGACCATCTATTAGGTATTGTTTTCTTGATCCCCATTGTAATTAAAAAATCCGTCACTTTCTATTTGTCACGACCTCTCTTCCCACACTATGGACTCGTGCTCATACTTTAAGTTGTTTTGGACCTCATTTAGTATTTGTGTCAGAATGAGTTGATTTTCAAGTCAACTTAACTTTTATGTTGATTTTAAAGAGCTATCAGGTCATCGATGGGGTTTTGCAAGAAATCAAAGTATGATTCAATTTCATTTTTAAATTCCTAATGTTAGGAAATTAAATCGTTAAAATATTAAAGTTATTTCTTTACATAGAAATATATGCAATGTTGTCATTATTTACAATTATGAACTAGGAAAAATTTAATAGAATGAATATTGTGTCTTATCTCTCTCTCTCTCTCTCTCTCTCTCTCTCTCTCTATATATATATATATATATATATATATATATATATATATATATATATATATATATATATATATATATATATATATATATATATATATATATTAAAAATATTTTTATAATGAATGAATTTAGGATAAGAGGAAAATATTATCAATTCGATAATATTGAAAAATATGGTAAAGGTTTTTAATAAAATGAATTTTTATTTTTATTTTAACTCTAGAATTTATTAATAAATCATATTTTCCATAAATAGATTTTACCTTTTTTTATTATATTATTAATTAATTACATTTAATTTAACCTACTAAATTTTAAAAAATAAATAAGACTAATCTAACACTACAATATTACAATAAGATTATGCTAAGCCTACACCCTACATACCAAATCCACCATGCATGCAAATTTGTAATGCATGTTAACCATCACTTCTAACATACCACATAGAGGGAATAAGCAATAAACTTTTTTTCTAAAAATAACCTTCTTTCAGTTCAATTTAAAACACCCCACCTCCCTAAGTTCCTATTCGCACTTTAACTCATGATTGCAAAGGAAACGACCATGCAAAGAAAGGGATCACTGCCACATTACCGTCACATAAGTAATAGTCAATAAACCATTAATGGAAGAAAATTTGCATGAAATAAATTATAAATTTTTGAATATCAATGCTTAAAGGAGGAGGTAGTGGATTGGGAGAGCAGAAGAGAGGAGATCAATGATAAAGTTGGAGAAGTATCAGTGCTTTGAATGAGTGGAATGATGCCTGGAAAGGAGAGAAGGAACTGACACCTAGAAGGAAAAAAGGAGTGGGATCGATGCCTGGAGTAGATTGATGTTTGAATAGGGTAGTAGAACGATGCTTAAGGAAGAAAGGAGGAAAGGAGGAAATTGATGACGTCTGAGTAGAAGAGAAAGAAGATCAACACTTGGAGGTAGAGAATCAGTGGATCAACACCTTCATCTTTACCTTCACACAATCTCTATTATTTCTGCGTCCATAAACACTGCCAACATACTTTTATCTTAGCTATTTCAAGTCAAGCGAAACCACATTCCAATTTAGTCAAGGATTTCATCAAGCATCAAGTAAATATAATATTTTATTTAAATTGTAGGGTAAATATAATATTTTATGTAAATTGAAGGGTAAATATAATATTTTATTTAATTTTAAGGTAAATATAATATTTTCTTTAAATTTTAAGAAAAATATAATGTATTTATTTTTAGAAAATTAAAATAGAATGATTTTTGCATTACCAAAAATAAAATGACATTGCTACTTGTTGTTAGGGGAAATAAATGATTTTATAGCAAACAATAATGTAATAAAGTAATCAGATATTTGAGAGACATATAACATATAACAATATGAGTTCATTTAATATTAGTTGATATATATAATTTTACATTATGTATCTATTTACAAATATTAACATGATCTCTATATCCAGACCAGTGAAAAAAATAGAATATATCATTAAATAAATGAGTTTTGTTTTCTATGTACCTAGTTATAAATTTATAAAATACATTTGATCTAGTTTGTAAAGTTACATGCATAAACCTAGATTGTGAGAATATTGATTAGATACATGAAATTACCATAAAGCAATCTAAGTTGTCATAAAACAATATTCTGAGTAGACCCTTTGATTGTTGTTGAGATTTGATGATGAATTTTATTATCATTAAGAATAGTATGAAAATAAATATTCTTCATTCTAGGCTTGCACCCTCAATTTCAGAACCCCACTTTCAATTGTATAAATGATTTTTTTTAACATTATCATTTAAGTTCAAAATATCATTCTTAAACTCTATGTGTATAAGTTATTTTCTAGAAAATTTATTACCTAAGTAGACTAAAGATATAATTGTCTAAAATACCATTTTTGAAAATCAACATAAGGACTAAACTAGAAGATCGTGTTACATATTTGTTTTCTACCTTCCTACTCAAAAATTTAATTTTCAAATATCATGTATTAATTTATTTCAAGTATTCTTTACTTTTTAAATATCAAACATAGATCAAGAATTTAAGGTTAAACAAAACTATGTAGTGTTCGGCATTAAGTAGTGTCTCTAGCTCATATTTATGGGTAATACCATCATGCTTGAGTTAATACATCTATAACCTAACAAACCTACAATAATGACATATGAACATCATCCCTATAAACTATCGGGGGTAAATAAGGACCATGTTGTGTCATTAAGACCAAGGGATGGGATAATCCCTCTTAGTCAACAACACTAATTAAGATAAGAATATAACTTTGACTACCTTAAATGATTCTGACTTGTGAACTTATAAAATAGAAATTAATAAAAAGTATATTTCTTGCTCAAAAGTTAGTACTATCAAAAGAGAGAAATAAAAACCTGGATTGAGAATGTTAAACCAATTATGGTCAAGAAACCACCAACCATATGGCTCTCAGAAAACAAAACTTGACAACAATAATTGTATGGATTAGGTTGTCTAAAGCAAAGATCAAAAACATTTTTAATGCAAATAAAAGTGGAAAGGGGATCTAGCTTGCAAATTTTAATTTCTATTTCTTGTTAGGATTTAGGGTTTGTCTAGTTAAACAAGTATTTGATTACTTAAAATGATATTTTTTATGCTCCTATTTGGGTAGCTATCATAGAGGAACTATTTAGAGAATTGGGCCCTAGAAAGGGCTGCATACCCAGACCTATAGTTCATATAAAACTTAGAATAGAAAATATAAATACATGCATACTACACCTTGATCTTATTTAGAAGCAGGTATGTAGGTAGTCTAGGAAGCAAAGGATGCTTCGAGTACATAGGTGATTAAGATGGGGTTGTGGTTGTGCACTAAACAAGATTAAAGTTAAATTAAAAGGTAACACCATTATAATAAGACCTTAGTTTAGATTAAAAAAATAAAATATAAGAACTCTTTGATATATTCAAAAGTATCTTGATTGGATCATCACAGTTCTAGAGGTTTTAGGTTAAATTCTGACATATAACGCAACCATATGTTATATGCTCTTATCACGATGACCTCGGTGCTTATCTAGTGGAGATGAGTGGTAAACAGTGAATGACTCAGGAACTGATTGATCCTGATGAGTCAAGTCTCTAGCTAGAGCAAAACCTACTCATGTGTAGATGCCTAACCCATTTGGCAAAGGAATACATAACCCATATGGTTAGATGCTTGCCCATTTAGAAAAGGAATGACTAACCTGTATGGTTAAATGCTTACCTATTTGATAAAGGATATCTAATAGGATAAAGTATACCTAAGTTATATTCATAGAAAAACATTAATTAAACAAAAAATATATATGTTTTAGGATAGGATATGGTTCCTACGGTCCCTACACTATTACATTGGTATATGAGGCTTATGCACCAATCAAAACTAGATATCCATATGAAGTATATAATTATGATGGGTGTTAGTATTCTATATACACATGCATTGGGACACTACCAACCTTACCTCCATTACTATTTGGAATTCTATCCTTTTTTGTTGCACAGGTAGGAATGACATGTATAACAACAAAAACTAGATCTCCATATGGAGTAGATAAATATAATAGATCTTATTTTTTATTCTCTGATAACATCATAAAAGTGGAAATACTAAACAAAATTCAATTAGCGAACACTCTTTTCTTGATACCATTAAAAATTATATATTGTTATCTAGATATTGTTCAAGGAAAAATTGCTTAATTAGCTTGATTATACAAGTATTATATTGTAAAAAAAGACCCATTTTATTTTTAAAACACATATATTCATGAGAGATACTCATAAATTATGAAAAATAAATATTAATTATGTTATATATTTTTGGGTTATGCCATATAAATAAAATTTTGACCTATTTAAAGTAGCAAGGATCTCCAATTTTAAAGTTTAATTGGTATACAGGCATAGAAACCCATTCTCAACCTTTGGATGAAGGCCATAATTACCTACACAAGAAGAATCTTACAGATTTAAATGTGCTCTTCTCCATGTACCCTTCTCTATTTGTGCATTCAATTCATATTTTATTTTAAATATCATGGATCGATTTACTTGTAAATTTAAATTTTCACCAAAACATTGAACCCTTTAAATTATTCATTGTTTAAATTTGTGTTGCAAAAAAATTAAAACTATTTTCTTTTGTTTTGCCAATAATTTTTAAATATTAATTTATTATTGGTAGTGTTGTTAGTCTTATATGTTTCTCTATATCACCTTAGCTATAATTTCATAATGGGTCTCTTACTAATATAAATGTAATATGATTGTTTTTTATTTTTAAAATATCACATTAGAAGAGTGATAAAATTAAGGATCATCAACTATACTTAGAGCTTATTACTCTAAATCCACTTGACTTTGATAATATTCAAAAATTAACTCATTTTGACTACAACTTCAACATTGTAATATGAGAAAATAAGATGCACAGTTTATATATAAGGTTTTGTACTTATTAGATGAAAAATATTCAACTTTTATATATAACTTGTACTCAAACCAAGATTCTAAGAGTGTTATTATTAAAATGTTCACATTTGATGAATTGTTTGAAAGGTTGTTATCTTCCTCAATATTTTATTTCAAATCACTTACAAATAGATATAGGTCTCTTCCTCACTATAGGGATCATTCAACTCTTTACATCTAGGTGGTGATGAATTCATTTATAAACCTAAACTTATCTCTGCACATGACTATGTTTGGTAGATTTGATATGATTAAATCATATCAGGTAGTTTTGGATGGTTTGTTTAAATCATAGCATGTGGATTTGTTAATAGATTATGATATGATTAATTAGGTATTATTGGAAAGAATCATCGAGGATTATTAGTTTGTGAAGGCTTTCTTCCACCCTTCCACAATTTATAGAAGTTAAAATGGCCTTGTGTCCAAAAACAATATTTTTATCCTTAAAGCTTCACCTAAATTGTATAAACTTAAAAAAAATTGGTAATATATAAGTGAGATGGCTTTCAATCTTGGATGATACCAAAATGGTAGCTCCTTTCAACTAGCTTGCAATTTACTCATATATCTTTTCTATTTTTATGTATAAGTGTAAAAGAAAAATATCCAACCTTAACTAAGCTTTTCAAAGGAAATGAGAGGCATGTTATGGCTCCATGTCATTATGGAGGCCCATAAAATACTTGTAAAGTACTAATGTTGAATGTTAATCTGATAGTTATCATGTTGGCTTCTTATATTTATATGACACCACTTTAGAGTATGATGTTTATGTTAGATGTGTTTATACATTGAAGAAGATCCTCTTTCTTATGCAGTATGTATGGTGGTCTTACTCCACATTTATATAAATAATTGATATATATTTCAAGCTATATTCTTACAAGTACATTTATAAAGTTAATTTTTTAGAATGAAAATGATTGAATCTTTTGACAATTTATATTTTAAATTGATTGGGTGATCGATAATCACCCTATTGATGAATGTATTGTGTAAGATACAATGGATCCTCTATATAATTTGTTTTCTATGGTTTGTGTGTTTGTTTTTAGCATGCCATTATTTTTGGAACCCCTCTTCAGTTGGCATTCTAATCA
Source organism: Torreya grandis (assembly GCA_037957365.1). Taxonomy (NCBI): domain Eukaryota; kingdom Viridiplantae; phylum Streptophyta; class Pinopsida; order Cupressales; family Taxaceae; genus Torreya; species Torreya grandis. The sequence continues at coordinate 3,640,811 of JARHVA010000482.1, read as the reverse complement.
CTTATTAAATTCCATAATCCAACTTAGAGATGTAACAAGAGACTTTGATCAAGTTTCAATTGAATTGAATGAAATTTTTTGTTGGCCACCACCTGACTGGGCTACTCATGCAAATCACAATGCCAGGATTTGTTGGGATACTAATAATGCTTAATTGTGATATGTTAGAAGATTATTGGTCACATCAAAAAATGGAAACATTGGATGTATTTTTAAGTCGAATATCTTATCTTAATTAATTATTCCACAGCATGGAATAAATTTGAATACCATGATGAAAATTTAGTTTGATAGATAGTCTGATAGAGCTAGTTATGAGGTATTCTTGCCAGAAAGATTCATTCATCCATATCACCTTTTGATTATATTTCAAATTTCAATGTGGTATGGTCTTCATGATAATTATGTACAATTTTGGAATTGTCCAGATTCAAATCTTGAATTAGATCCTGAACACGTGTTAGATGATCTTACATACCAAGAAGCAATGTGGCAAAGAAGTCATTTTCCAACACCATCATAAGAATCTAAGGGTAATATAAATGCCCATGATCATTATTGGCACTACTCAGATTAGTTGTAAAGAACTACCATTAGATAGTGGTATACGACTACTTTAATACAACTATCTTCCATTCAGTCTATTCCATCCATAAAATCATAGGTAATAGAATTTACTATAGTCAGTTGTAATAAACTTTTGTAAGTGGAATGTTGACTCATAGTTTAGAGCCCTGAACATCCTAGTTTCATAATTGTGTTTTATCATCTCATGGGACTCTTTAAATTTAGGGTTAAATTTTTTTGGTACATTAGGTGGGAAGTATAGTGGTGGTGGTCTATAAGGAAATCATTTAAAAAATTGGTAGTGTATTTTGCTACAATAAAGCTCTAATAAATGAATATGGGTTATGCCCTGACCTTACTATTTGTGATAACACAACATACCATTACAATTGAATGGGATAAATTGTATCCCATACGGGCTCATACAATTTATAATGCATACATGTCGTACAAATTTGTCTTGTGTTGCCTACTATTATTTATTTTTTAATACGATGTCCATAAATACTTGTATGTCCATGCCTTTAATTTAATACATCAAATGATAAGTTAATATACAACCAGAATATCACATGGGATTCTTAGCAATTTAACATTTTTTTACCTTATCCTGATTCTATGGGCTTCATAACAAATTTGTTATTTTAAAACCTTGTCTTAATTTTATGGGCTTCCTACCAATTTATCTTTTTTTAACCCTTTCCTAAATCTATGAGATTTGTATTAAAATCACATCCTCGTACCCCAACCATATGCACATAGTTAGTGAGTGCCACTTAAGATTGTCTATAAATGTAACTACCTCGTGCATATACTATTTTGTCCATTTCTATGTTTTGATGCATTTACTTTAATATGTTTTATGAAGGGTTTTATATTGATTTAAATGAGTCTAACTTCCCATTTCGATTATGTGTACATGTTTTAATGTTATTTTGACCAAATTATGCTTATATTATATGCATTATTCAATCATTTTCCTTTATACATTGCAGTATATGACAGATAGCATTCAATCAAAAAACAAAGTCAACTCCAACATATGAAACTTGTGTTCAATCAATACCAAAAGTACATTTCTAATTCATTCAATGAAATTTTCTTGTAGGATGTAATAAATGTCAAAAAGGTGGGAAGAAATAATAATAGTAGGATACATTTGGATAAAATCATATAATGAATTATTTCTTATTCTATATTAATAAACATATCTAATATGGAGTTAATTGGATTCTTGATTGATGTTTGCTTGTATTTTTCACTATGCATAATATTTTATTGTTATGCTTTTGAATATTCATTTTCAAACTATGTTTGGATAAAATGAGGTACATATATGAGTATGTCAATGGGTAACTCATATACATACCCTTTGTTATCGTTATATCATGATTCAATAGCATAGAGTACTATGTGAGTGAAAATGATTTAGATTATTAAATCTCAATTCTATAATGAAAACTTTGATCAAAGTAATTCTATAGATAAGACATTGATATTTTATTATACTTTTAGTTTACATGTATTGATGATCTCATTTAGATCAAAGAATAAATTACATGTTTTATTTCATTGTTTTGTGTAATAGAGTTAGTACACACATAGGTTTGGGTTGTTTCTTGATATCCACACTATTCTTAGATGCCCATCTATGAAGAGTAGTGCCACTCCTAGAAGGGAGGTGTGTAGGAGACCATTGGTCTATGTTTGGAGGTAAATCACTCAATTGATGCTCTCTCTCTATCAGTTGATTTGACTAAATAAAAGTACACTCAAGAAATGTGATGGATCATGGAACTGCTTTATATATCTCATTCCATATTTTTGTACTTATTTTTATGTATATTACATATGGTACATTATTGTAATTTATTCTAGATGTATATTTCACACATCAATAGTTGTGTATTTATATAACCTTCTAAAAATTTAAACAACAATGGTTATAAACTCAATTAACATTAATTTATGAATTTTATCAATTGTGTAGTACTTGTTTCATTATTTTTGTACATGATAGATAGTTTCTCAACTTATAGACTCATTTAATTCTAAAATACTAAATGTTTTTTTTTTCTAGTGTGCTAATTGACTATAGCATATTATGCTTGGAAATCATTTATTTTTCAAGTTCTAAATGTATTTTTGTAATTAATCATGATAGAAATTTTATAAATTAAGAAAATTTTATTTGTTAGTTAGCCTAGTGGGGTGTAACATTGTGGTGTTTGTGGTTTAGCTCTCAGACCTAATGAGTCTACTAATGTCAATTTGATTCTCTTAAATTCTATAAAGGATAATTGTGTGAGGTAGATTGGTTGGTGAGGGTCCTTCTAATGAGAGCCCTCAGGGTGATTCTAGTTAGCTAGAAATAGAATAAGCTACCAAATTTGATCAGATTCTCATTATTTTTAATAATACATGAGTTTGTATATTAGCTCTTGAATGAGAGGTTTATGGCCTATAAGATCAAATTGATCAAGAGGTATCTGAAGAACACCCTATTGAATAAGAAGTTCCTAGGGAACAAAGGCAAGAGAAAGTGCATGAGGATGCTAAATCTCAAGTAGCTACATAATTATCATGCAACATGAAGAAGGTAAATCCACCCAAATTTTATGGCATGGTTTTGGGTGATGGATCTTAATCTTGGCTCATAGATATGGCAAAGTACTTTGAGATTCATAATTTTTTTGAGGTAACTATGGCTATGTCGGGAACTTACCAATTAGCTAGTGAAGAAGCAACTTAGTGGGTTAACAAAAAGTTTAAAATGAATCTATATTCCATTATCACCACATGGGAGAAATTTGTGACTCTTTTCAGAGCACGATGGTTACCTCAACATTATTTTGACCAAAATTTGACATATTTTCAAAACTTGAGGCAAAAGATTATTACTGAATGAGTACTGAGAGCATTTTACTAAGCTCTTGAATTATGTTCCATATTACTAAAAGGATGAACATTTCTATATCAAATTCCATTATGATCATAAAACCCCAAACTGGATGTGAAGTGGATGTGCATGGACCATCCACTATAGATCAATTATTTGAAAAAACTATAATATAGGAATAAAAGTTGAAATCACTGGAAGAGGTCAGAGAGAAGTATTAAAAAAATTAGTTCTAAGATAAATTTCAAGAAGAAAAACTAAAAAATAAATGGAAATTTCAAGAAATATGAAACTAGGAGGCAATTTTAGAAGGCTTTAATGCTGTAAATCAATCTAAGAAGAAGGGGCCTCTAAGAGGATGTTGCACTTGTGGAGGAGATAATTATGCCAAATATTGTCTTTGTTGGAAGCTAGATGAAAATAACAAGAACACAACCTCTTCTTCATAGCAAGGAACCTTCTAACAACGTATCCATGTAATAATGGATAATTGATAGGCTAAATTCTAAGCTTCTCCCATCAAAGTATGGGTATGTGCAAAGAGTTGAGAGATAATTCTATGGAAATTTTAGGTAATGCGATCATGTTATTAAGTAACATGATCATATTATTTAATTAACATGACCATGTTATTCAAATTATGGTTCAGTAATTATCGAGCCATAATGTGTACACATTACTGAGAAAACAATAACACATACACATTATTGTAAATTTAAAAAATGCATATGCATTATCTAATGTGTGCACATTGTATAACATGTACGTGTTGTATAACATGTATGTGTTTTATAACATGTATGTATCATATAATGTATATGTGTTATGTAGTGTACTATACAACATGTATGCATTATATAACATGTACATGTTGCTTTGTTTTAAGTCCAAAACCAACTCCATGAGCATTTAGGAGTTACACGTGAATCCAAGTTTGTCCATAAGCTTATATTTATACTCTAAATGTTAAGTTATAATTCTTATACTTTAAATTTATTTTAGTAAATATAAGAAATTAAGGTCACTCAGCATCTAATAGAGTTGGTCTCATAGTTGCACACCTTATGATGTGGAAAATAGTTTTTCAAAATCTAACTAGGTCAGTGCTTAGACATTTTCAAGGTCTAAATATTAAACATAGGGATTTTAGGACATAAATTTTGTAATTGATATCTATTTTTGGTAAACATATAGTCATTTTTAGGTTATTGTGCCTTCCAGATTGATTCTTAGCATTTTTAGGAGTCTTAAGTTTGTCAAAATTGAATTTTTCAAACCACTCACTTTGAAATTGATGAAAAGTATTGTGATTGGGTATCATAGGTCACATTGATGACCTACACACATCAAATAACCACTTTGTGTTAATTTCACTTGTTCATCATCCTTCCTTCATCCTTGATCACTTCTTACTCATGCCTCATCACCCCTAATCACTCTCTCATCATTATTTATTGTCCCTAATCACTCTATCATTAACCCTTACTATCCATAGTCATCTCTAATCACTCCCTCTTGATCCATAATTACTCTCTCATTGACCATCACTATGCTTCATCATTCTTAATAACTCACTCTTTATCCCTCCTTATCCCTCATCATCTCTAATGACTCCCTTATCATCCCTAATCACTCCCTCATTATCTCTCACCATCCCTTATCATTGCTAATCACTCCCTCATTAGCCTTTACCATCCTTAATCACTGCTTCATCATCCCTAATCACTCCCTCCTCATCCCTTATCATCTCTAATCACTCCCTTATTTATCCTCACCATTACTCATCATTTATAATCACTCCCTCATTACCCCTCACCATCCCTCATGATACAAAGCCCTATGTCATACTTTTCTTATCCAAGCTCTTTGCCAATATCCATGTAGCTTTCACTTTATCTTTTCTTTCTTGATCTCTATCTTTGGACACTACACACATTTTAAATTCATATATGCATTTTATTCATTTCATTTATTCTCCACCATTATTCAGATGGTCTCACTAAACTCTTCATTCTATTCAACTTATTCAATGCATTCAATCTATCTTACTTTGATACTATCCCGCTTACTAGTCTTTACGCTTTATAACAACTTGGATCAAATCTTGTCTCTTGTTCCTTAGGATTTAATAGGGATCTAACAAACTTTATTCCACTCCTTTGAGTTATGTCTAACTTCTTCTCAACCCTACTTAACTTCTCAACACAATCCTCATATCATACACTACCACTTACTCTATAATAGACTCTTCTTGTACGGACTCAAATCAACCTCATTTATGGATACCGTTCAATATATCTCATTTATTCACAAAGTACCATGCTTTATTTTAAATATTTTATAACTTATTTTCTCTCTTTCTACTCTTGGATTAGGTCTTTAGGTTTACTTATACCCTGTCTACTACACAGTCCTCCCCCATCCATACTTAAATAACTTTAAAACACTATATTATCTTTTGTCATGTTTAAATCAAAATTTTCACCAAATTTATTGAATTATTGATAGTTACAACTCCTAAAAACTCACTTTGAAAGTAGAAACCCTAATACAAGGTTTAGACTAGTTTCATAGACCTGAGAAGGGTCAAAATGAGATTTCAATCTTCCAAAGGTGTTTTTAATGACTTTAACTATTTTATTAGGTCTTAATTAACCCTATTCAGATTTTCTAAGTGTTATATTTCCCTTTTTAAGTTACTCATAGGACTGTAGTAAACTGAGAAGAGGTTATTTTTCTAATTCATTCTAAAAAGGGTTCTAAATCAACATGAAAGTAAAAAATCCTCTAAACAATGTTTAAATTTTAAAAAACAATTCCTTCCATCTATAAAACTCAATTTTCTAATTTCCTTGAGATACCACTTTGACTGTGTTAAGTTTCTTGATAATTGTAGGACTATGTTAGTTTTCTTTATGCTCATCCAAACATATGAAATCTACTTAAAAGACTATAAGACTTCATGATATTATCAGAATAAAATAATCACCAACATATACATTTGAATTTTTACTCCAATACATGTATATACCTTCTCACATAGATGTATACTTAGAACTTTGCTCATAGAAGATAGGGTTGTGTTATTTAACACAGAATGTCCTTAGCACAATAACAACATATAATGTTTAAAAACTATTAAGTAATTATTATTTCAAGTTTCTAATTACTCATACATTACAAAATCCCAACAAATATAATCTCTTCTTACAAAATACTCTAACCTTCACTTAGATTTCAATGCATAGTTTGTAAAAGCACAGGTATACAGTTTGTAATATGAACATTCAAAAGATTTGAAACTAAAATGACAAATGATATAATCACCATCAAAGAAAATGTATTTTAAACTTACCACTCACACAAATAACATAAATAACTTGTTACTAATCATGTTTCATGATTATACACATTGTCAATTATCTTTGCATATATTCATGAAGATGCAGGGTTTGTTTGCTTTCTTCTCTAAAAATAATCAAAACTTGTATTTATTCACTTGTTTGTGGTTCTTTACATTCATACTTTTGAATCCTAACCCATCTAAATCTCTTGAATCTGACACTAAATACAAAATAAGTCATGGACAAGACTCTTGTTACCAAATAACCATCAATTGAATTTTAACTTATTTTGTATGTTAAGAGTGTCCTCAACTTACTCAAATACTAACATATTTCTCAAATATGAGTTTAGGTATATGTGTTGTAACATCCTAAAATTATTTCTAAAGTCTAACCACACCAAATTCAACATTGGACGTCTTCAAATAAGATTGAAGTCTCTATGAAAGTTTAAAATTTTAAATGAAAGATTCGGTGAAGAAATTTAAATATGAATCTAATTCAAAATTGACACAAAACTAAAAACTTATAAAGAATCTTACAGATTTATTATGATCTTGAAAACCTTATAAAGACTGTAAACATATAAACTAGATCACTATTTATATTTAGTAGTGTTACTCTTCCATCACCTCATCATCCCTAATCACTGCTTCATCATACCTCATCATCTATAATCACTCATTCCTCATCCCTCGTCTCCCTTAATCACTCCCTCATTAATCCTCACCATCCCTAATCACTCCCTCATTGACCATCACCATCCCTCATCATCCCTATTGACTCCTCCTCATCCCTCCTCATCCTTAATCTCTCCATCCAATACTTTGATGATGGTATTTTGTTAGAGTTTATAAATGTTAGGAGATATAAGTGAAGAGTTGAATTATAACATAAAATATAAGACATAGTGATCAAAATGATGTGGAGGAAAATTTGAAGCACAAATATTTAACACCTATGAAAAAATATGGGCCTATTAGAAATGATGTAATTTAGAATTAAAAATACACCAGAAAAAGAGAAGTAAGTAAAACCACTATAGCACCAAAAATGGGTAGTAAATACATGAAGATCACCAAGCTATGCGATTTACTAAAACCAATCAATTGCTTTTCATATGAGGACATTTTATGATCTGAATAATTATATTTAAGGCCTTATATTTATATGTATATTGATTGAGTCATCATACTAGAGAGTGGAAAATAATTTTCAAATGATTAGAACAAGTAGTCCAATAGTGGAAAGTGGTACTTAATTCATAACTTCAATATTCAATCCAATGAATATTATCACACTATGAGCTCTCTACTTTCACATCTTGATAAGTGGGTACAAGTTATTTATCACTATAAAAAATTAATTAGACAATAGATTATGAACCCAATGATATGTTTGGTACTAAAAATATCTCTACTTCCCCCAATCAGAAACTATATGAATTAATCTACATTTGTTTCATTAACAAACGTAGATTAATGGTGAGACAACACACTTCATAATTTCTAGAAGAAGTTAGAAGAATTTAATTTCTCCTAAATCATAGTTTCAAAATTTTAACTTGAAATTTATACATCATCCATAACCATACACTAGTGTATGGTATAGTGTAGGCGTTGAGAAATGGATCACCTAGTAGTGTCACTTAGTGTACAAAATCAAACTTTTTACATATGCAATCCTTTGTGAAATATCACCATTATAGGTGTGTGATGTTTTACATGTGGTCAAACATGTATTTACCAGTGACATGTAATCTATGAATTAAATCCTTGAAATTTTGTGATAGATTATTTGGATCTGAAATACCATATATCATAATTAGTTCATAAGCTTTCAATCATTATTGTGAGGAAGTGCAAGAATATCGTCAGTTCTAGTAAGAAGTATACTCTTAATGGTAAGAATTAAATGTTTAATGACATCCTTATGTCACCATATCATAGTGTGGTTTATCCAAAAAAATAAAGACAAAATAATTGAACCATAAACTAGATGAATTAAAGGATATCTTCCAGTCATGTAAATAAATTCCTACATCCTATAAACAAACAATACTATTGATTTGATCCCTTAAATACCTATACCTAAAACCTCTTTATGCAACATATCATTTCTAGAGAATGAATAGATCAAGCGGTAGATCCATAAAATCATGGATAGTGGACACATAATGCCCAAATCATTGCCTTGCAAAAACCCAATTGTGTTTGTGATAAAGTTGTCAATCAATTAAAAAATATTAACAAGATTAACGTGAAGAACTATTATACTCATTTAAATATTAAGGAATTTCTCTACCATATCCATCGTGTAGATGTGTTTTCCAAAATTGATCTTAAGTTTGGGTATCATCATATTCATGTTAATCCTTTAGACATTTGGAATATAGTCTCAAAAATAAAGGAATGATTGATTGACTAGTTGATTATGCCTTTTAGGTCAACTCATATAACTAATTTATTCATTTCAAGATGTTGTATGACATCCTCAGTCCGTTTACCTATGCCATTTTTTTAATCTACCTTGATGACATCTTAATCTTTAGAAAACATGGGATTAACATCAACACCATGTTGAACTAGTGTTTCACTTTTCATAGAAACATATTTTTATGATAAAATGAATAAATGTTCATTTTTTATGCAAGAAAAAATATTTGGGACACATTACAAACACAAGGAGTACATTTGTGAACCTAACCAAGATTCAAGTTGTATAGGAATGGAAAACATAAAATAACTTTGTATATGATTGAAATCTTCTCAGAATTAGAAAACTATACAAGAGATTTGTACTTAATTTTTATATTTTGAACCAAACTACCAAAGGTGGAATAGAATAAAGTTTCATTTAGTTATCTACACAACAAATATAATTTGATGAGCTATAATTTAGACTCTATTTTGTGTTAATACTTATGTTACTTGACTATAAATATGAAAAATTAGTCAACGGCACAACAAAGATAATTTGATGAGCTATCATTTAGACTCTATTTTGTGTTAATACTTATGTTACTTAACTATAAATATGAAAAATCATCCAATTCATCTAGTAATAAAATTGACTATCACAAATGGGTACTGACAACACAAGTCCTAGAAAAGAGATAATTTATATTATAATGGATTAAGCAACATATGATTGGAATCAAAGATATCTTTAGATTATATACATATGTCAAATGATGAGGGATAGATTAGGGATGGTAAGGGATGGTGAAGGTAAATAATGGAGTGATGAAGGATGGTGAGGGTCAATGAGGAAGGGATTAGTGATGATGAGGGATGAGGAAATATTGATTAGGTATCTTAAGGGATGAGAAATGAGTGATTAGGGATGATGAGGGATGGTGATAATCAATGAATGAGTGATTAAGAATCACAATCCTAAGTGATTAGAGATGATGAGAGACAACTAAGGTCAATGAAGGAGTGATTAGGGATGAAGAGGGATGAGGAGGAATAAGAAGGGAGTGAGTAGGGATGAAGACATGAATAGGTATGATGAGGGATGAGGAAAGAGTCATTATAAATGATGAAGGATGGGGAGGGAGTGATTAGGTATGATGAGGGATAGTGAGGGTCAATGGAGGATTGATTATGGATGATAAGTGAGTGATTAGAGATGACTAGGGATAGTGAGGGTAAATGAGGGAGTGATTAGGGATAATAAGGATTGGTGATAGAGTGATTAGGGGTAATGAGGGATGAGTAAGATGTGATCAAGGATTAGGAAGGGGAAATGATCAAGTAAAATTAATGTGTAAAGTGGTTGTTTGATGTGTGCAGGTTATTAATGTGACCTATGCTACCCCAATAACACCACTTTGCATTAATTCAAAGTGAGTGGTTTGAAAACTTCAATTTTGAAAAACCTAAGACACCTAGAAATGCTAAGAATCAATTTGGAAGGCACAAAAACCTAAGAAATTACTATATGTTTACCAAAAATGAATATCAATTACAAAAGTTGTGTCCTAAAATCCTTAGGTTTAATACTTAGACCCTAAAAATGCCTAAGTACTGACTTGATTAGATTTTAAAAAAATATTTTCTACATCGTAAGTCATGTAACTATGAGACCAACTCTATTAGATGCTGAATGAACCTAATTTCTTATATTTACTAAAATAAATTTATAGTATAAGAATAATTACTTAACATTTAGAGTAGTGAATATAAGCTTATGGTTAAAGTTGGATTCACGTGCAACTCCCAAATGCTCATGGAGTTGGTTTTACACTTATAACAAAGCAATGCATATGTATTATATAACATGTAAATTTTATATAGTATATTATATAACGCATATGCATTATGTAACACATATGCATTCTATAATGCATACACGCTATTTGAATTTAAATTGAAAATTGAGCCTTTAGGCTCAAAAATGGCTTCAATTTTTGAGCCAAAGGCTTGGGACTGTGCATTTACAACTGAGACTAAGAGTTTTAGGAAAAACTAAATAAATTCAACTTCAATCATCGAATATGCTATGGATTTCAACATTAAAATTTAAAAAATGATTACCGTTATTATGAACACTTTGTCTTCTTTCTAAATGTATGATTTTTATAATTTTTGGGATATTTTAAGGTTTCAAAATATATTTATTTCTAACATCTTTTTTAGGCTACTACATGCCTTACCCATACATGCATGTTCATGTTTATCTATTTGTTTTTTGTTGATCTAAGTGCAAAAGAAATTATATGGTAATAAACTAGGCCTAATTCTAAACACATTCAAAAAAATCATTTTTTTTGAGGGACTTAGGGTGGGTCACATGGATGGTTATCTAATTTTTTTTTAGTTTTCAGTATATAATAAAAAATATTCATAAAAAAATATTTTAAAAAAATTGTAACACACTAGAATATCTTATCTAAATATTCACGACATGGTTTATAAAAATATTTAACGATGCTCAACAAATGGTTGTTCATACATAATGGTACAATTCCAATTTTCATAAAAAATAGGAGGTCCTCTTCAAATTTTAGATGTTTGACCTATTTATACTTAACCATTTTTAAAAAAATAGTTTTTGGAAACTAGAGTCAAAATGCTATAATTTATGTTTATCATGTCCACAGGTAGGCCCTTTTTTATCCCCCAAGTTTGTGTACTTACCTATATCAGGTACTCTTTTTGGTCAACAAATTACTATTTTGATTGATACTAGAACTACTCAATGATTTATCTCTCCTAGAATATTGAGTAAATTATCTAGGAAACTTGGTTTTATGTAAAATGCATGGTTAGTACAGTATGGAAATGAGTTAAGGAATTGATGTTGGTGATGAGGTCAGTCGCATGGAACTGACGTCAGTCAGGTGCAGACTGAGATGTGATCAACATCAGTCACTGAGATAGATTTTGGGTGGATAGCAAGCTGTCAAGGAGTCTCAAACACCCATATGGAGGACTGAAAGGGTAAATAAGCCTCAAATTTGTCATTTCCCTTCTTTACACTACTTGTTGCTCACTGATGGTCAAGAACCAAGAAGTTATTAAAGAAGTAGAGCAGGTAGAATCCAAGAAATAGTGGGAGCTTAGCATGGATGAGGAATGTGATTCCTTGGAGAAGAACCAAATGAGATTTTTTTGGGTAGAGTTGCCAGCTAGAAGAAAGCACTGAAAGATGAATGGATTTTTAGGATAAAGAAGAGTGGGAATGGACATGTGAGATGGAAGGCCAGGGTATATAGTCTTGAGTAAGCTTCAGGATAATGGAGGTTTAACCATTGTGTTTTCTTTACCAAGTTGGATAATATTAGCTACATTATCCTGTTACTATATGTTGTTCTTGTTACAGGGTCACATATGCAAGGAGTTGATGAACTAAAGGTAAAGTTAGTTCAGAGGTGTGTCATGAGGAATCTAGGAGCAGTAAGATTCTTTGGCATAAGTGTGTTTTAGGGACATAAAAGGTCACAGGTTGACTTTGTCTCCAGATGATTGTGTGAAACTGGTTAGCACACTGATGGTTGGACAGTTTTCTAAACCGTGTCCTGATCCACATGATGAGGTTGAGTACATGTGTACTAAACCTAAGTTTTCCCAAGCAGTGGGAGCTGTCAATGAGTTTGGGGTCAATTCAAGAAAGAAGCATTAGAGGGAAGTTCAGTGGATTCTCAGGTATCTGAAAGGGACCAATAGTAGGTATACATGCTATGTAGGGTCAAGCACTTCTCTACATGGGTATGTAGAATCAGATGTGGCAAGGGACTTGGATGACATGAGTTACACTACAGGGTTTGCTATGGTGGTTGGTCTTCAAGAGTGATCTTGAAGAGGGATACAAGCCAAGAAACAAACTAGATGATGTATAGGTACAAGTACAGTTGCAACTATTTATCTCCAAGTGGGAGATTGTTAGGTTGTGGGGCTAAAAGCTTCACTGATGCAGACATGGAGGAGGTTGCTGAGTTTCAGGGAAATTAGCGTCGACAGTATAACTAATGTCAGTCATCTACAGTGCAAAGGGAAACTAACATTGCCAAGAGTTGGTTGACGTTGGTCTCCTCCAGTTAGACAGAGACTAATGTCGGTCACCTATGCGATTTTAGAACTGTCAGTTTCATGAATAGTTTGTTAATGAACTGATTATTTGCATGTTAAAGGCTATTTTGAGTCTTGAGATGCGTTTCTAATTATTGTAATTAAGAAGTCTAATTATTGTTTACATGGGATCTATATAATAGACTCATGGGATGGATTATAATTGAGGATCAAGGATTAAGGCAAGGAAGAGATCCTTCTAATTGTAAGAACAGGTTGATTTGCAGGTTGTTGCAAGATCAGGAAGAAGTTCTACATGGTAAGTAAGATCATTTGAGTTGTAGGTTGTTTCAAGTTCATGGGAGATCTACTTGAAGTACTTTGAGTACTTGTATACTGGCAGTGTTAATACTGACTGGTGGAGGTGAACAACAACTCTGTGTTTGAGTTATTTGTTGTGACCATTTTTGGTAGGAGAGTGAACTCTTGAAGAGAATTACTATACACCAGGTGTGGGAAGCCTGAGAGGTGTGGAAGAGTGTGGCATCTCTTCATTGTATTCTTTTCTGGATGAGTATTAATACATATTGTATTGTCTCTCATATTCTGTGTCATTTGTGAATTCTAGTTGTTAATTCTGGTTTAATTCCATGTTTAGTTACTTATACAAGGTAATCATATGTACTCTTATTGAGGAGTTGGATCCTGACATCTATTTCTCTCATTTTCTCTTTCTCTTTCACAACCTTTTGGAGATATGAAAAACAATTTTAGAAGTCTCTAACATCCTATAGAATATCAAAACTTTCATTTGGGTCATTGTATATATTGGTTATTTCTTACAAAAGTAGTAACATTGGTGAGAGTTATTGGACAAGTACATTATTTATTGCACAAGTATCATAATTATTTTTGTGTCATTTGGAGAGCTTATAGTAATGTAAAGTAAGGTTTTACATAGTTATGAAGATCATGGCATAATGGGTTTTTTGACCCATTTATTGATTGTGACTTTCATGCAACTTATTTCATGCACAACTTGACTGGGGACATATTTCATGTGACTTTTTATAGGAAAGAGGCATTTTATTTAATTCCTTAAATAATAAAAAGTTATTAAGGATTAATTTAGTATGTTGTGATCCATTAAGTTTTAATTTGCTATGGCACCTTAGAATTGTATTAGACATTTAATATTTATGGCACACTAAGGTGTTTAATTTTTTTGTGGGTTATAGATCATTAATGTAATTTGGGTGGATTGTGTGTCTATATAAACACAAAACCTTCAATTGAAAAGGCATAACATGTTCTCTTTAAGGGATGAGGGTTTAGAAATAAAGACCTTGTGATAATGAGAGGCAGAGGCTTTAAGGATATCAAGGAAATAATTAAGTTGAGATCCTACTTCCTTGATAGCTTTGATATGATCAGATGCTTTTTTGAAGAAAATAAGAATAAATAATTATTTTTAAACTCTATATCCAATCTTGAACCATTGCATCCTTCCATGAATTTGAACTCTCCTAACTTGTTGATGTTCTTTTATTTTAAGCATACTCCTTTACATGGCAGCTTAAAATTTCAACCCCTCATTGAAATGAGATATCCCTAACTCTTATGAAATTTAGATGAATTCATGGTGTGAAGCCTCATGAGCATTATGATTAAAAAAATATACTCAACCATAAATGCAAATAAATGCAATTTTCATTATGACATTTTCCTTCCACAATCAATCCAAGATTTCCTTCAGTGTGGGAGGCCCCAAACCAATTTATAATAGTTCACCTCTTTATGCATGAAGGATAAAGATGGACAATATTATGATAAAATTATGTCTTGGAAATCCTAGGGGTGAGGCATTCAATTTAAAACTTGATAAGAAGGTGATATGAAAGAAACATAAATGGAATGATAGTTATAGGGTGGTCAAAATTATAGGTAATGAAAAAAGTGTATTACCTAGTTAGTATGGCTCTATCAAGTCATTTTACAACCCGATCATCGCCCTACTAGAGATTAGTCTACATGATATGGTGGTTGAGGTAGAAGAGCACAAATTTATTACACGTGTAAAACCGTGATGGGGAGTAACCCCTCCTTATATTCATGGGATTTAATCATGTTGACATTATGGAGAGGCTTAGCTAACCACCACCAAAATGCCACCCTTTTCACCACATCGTTATACACATAAATATGTGCAATACCAAGAAAATGGTCACTAAAATTAAAATGGGTCTATAAAACCTAATCAGTAGGATCATGTCCCCAACTAATGATTTGAGGTGAAGAGAGGGGGTAATTAAAGTGAAAACTTCCCCACATCCCATCTCATTCTTAGACATCTAGTAAAAGGCACCCAATCATATTATTCTGATGGTGGAGGTGAGATAAAACTTTAAATTTCAACTTCTTACAGACAAATTATTTTCATGTTCACAAAAAATTGACATGTGTCCTAAACAATATACTTACAGGTCATGTCAATGAGGCCACATTAATTCTAGAAGTACACAATCATTTATCTACTTTAGTTATCATGTTGGTTTCCTCATTAATCTCTATTAAAGCAAATAATTTGTTATACAAGTTGGATTGATGGTTTTCCTTCATTAAATCTCCAACTAAAAATCATATAATTTTTCTTTAGCACATTGACCACCTTCTATAGGTGGCAAGGGGATGCTCATGTAAGTACACTTCCTTGTGTTTAGGCACCAATGGGTTACAAGTCATACCTAAGTTAATCAACTCTTGATAAGGTTATGATAATTGGGATGCCATCAAATGGCTCTACATGATTGAAATCATGGCTACAGGTTGAGGGGTATAGATTAATAGTGGTACAGTTGGCCAAGAGGTGGGAACCAACTACTTGGTTGTCCTCAAAGGACCTCATGTGGGTTTGTTCATAGTGGATAGGGCCTTACCTACCAAACGTGATTATTGATTTCTTTTTTCATTGTAAATTGTAGTCCATCCATCTACAGATGTCTAATCATCTTTATTTACCTCATAAGAGGTTTTAGGAAGAGAAGTGGGTTTCGAGTTAGCCATAATTGGCCATTCATATATTTTATGGTTTGTTACTTGACAATGGAAATAAGTGTTTAGTAGGTTTATGTAGAGCACAAGTTGTATGATCTTCTTATCACCGACTTTAATGTCAATAGTTTCCTTAAGATCCTTTGAGAGATGTAGATGCATTTTTGTGACTGGGCCACATAAAACTTTTCTTGTTCAAACCCTATGAAATGTCCTACATGCTTAATCAATTGATTAAAAAAACTTAAAAAGACGAGGAAATGCTAGATAATTTAACCCATACTAGAATTTTGAGCTTAACATGATCAAAGATGATGATGTCTCAAGTTTAATGAGAGAACACAACTAATGTGCATCGAATGCACCAAGGCTCATTAACCACAATGACATGTAAATGATTTAGGTTATTAAAATTAAACAAAAAACCTTTCTTCAAGATTTAAACACCTCAAATATAAAACCATAAAAATTCATCCAAATCTTTTTCTATTAAAAATAAATAAATAATTACAAATTAGTAAATCCTCAATCTCAATTAATTACATAAATTTATATTAAAAAAATTAAACATTAAAACACAGCAGTTCCCTCATCCCTTCCCCATCCCCATGCCCATCCCTTCTCCTTCACCTTTGCTTATAAAACACAGCAGTTCCCTCATTTATTACATACTTTTCATACCATGCCAAAATCTTAGACTGACATTCGACTAATACTTTTCAAAGCCGCGGCATACCATGCCAAAATCTTGCAAAAGTAAAGACAACAAGAAACGTGACTTGATTTTTTAATAAAGAAAATTAGATCGTTTGACTAATTTGCATAACAGTTAATGTTCATTTGGTACACAAACAATTTCATGTTAACATGGAATTTCATTACCCTCAAAAATGTAAAAATAGCCTAACAATCATGTAAAACAACACCAAGTAAATCTTCTATCCTCATTAAAATTTTCATAATCAGGAATATTATACTTAAGAACGTAAAAAAATTACACTTTGGAAACAATCAGTTAAATGTTAGTTGGAATGTCTGTGGCAAAATGACTCGGTTTTATTCCATGCCTCTTCTAATAAATCTAGGGGTGCTACTTATGATATCTAGATATGTTTTCATACATAAATCAGCTAAATAGTGATAAGAAAAACATACATTTAAAGTGCATATTAATAAAACAAATTATATATGCTATATTAAAGAAAGATAGTCCAAATCACATGGTAGCACCACTATTGATTCTTCCTTAACAAGAGTTAAGGCAAACTCCATATCATCTTTGTTACCTTTAAAGGCATAGAGGCATATAAACCCATTCTTACTTCTTGATTTCATTTTTTCATGGGCTAATGAAAATAAAAGTAACTATAAACTTGATAGCTCTACTCAATCCCATTATAACCATATTTCTATTATTCCATGTTTAATTCCATAAAATAAATCATCTAGACAATATTCATTATCTACATATACATATTTTAGTCTGATGATTGAAGAAGACAACATAGTTTCATAATATTGATCTTCTTGATAAACCTTTATATTATCATTTTTAGTTATTGAATGTAGTAATTTATAGCCCACAAAGAACTGGGAAGCAATGATGGTCGAGTTATTTGTTTACTTTCTCCTTTTGTGTCATTGATATATATGGCATAAACACCAATTAAAGATGAATATCCACATGAATTAGATAATGATGTTGGTGATTCTTCTTATATATGCTCATCCATTAGGATATTATCATCTATAAATCCATTGCAAGTACAAATTCCATCACTTGATATTATGTTGGTAAATGTAGCATATGCATTGATTAAAGATATATCTCCATATGATGTACATAATTATGATGGGAATTATTTTTATATATGCTCCATAATTAGAATATTTTCATCTTGACCTTCATTGCAAGAAAAATTCCATCAATTGATACTACATTGGTATATGTGGTATAAACACCAATTGAAACTAGATCTCCATGTGAGGTATATAATGATGATGTGGATTCTTATTCTTACGTTTGTTCAATAGGATACAATCATCTTGACTTCCATTACAAGTAGGAATTTTAACATTTCTTGTTGCATTGTTATATATGGAATATGTGCTAATTTAAGATAGATCTCCATATGAAGTAAATAATGAAGATGATCATTATTCTTATATATCACCATCTATTAGGTATTGTTATCATGATCTCCATTATAATTTAAAACTCCATCACTTTCTATTTTTCATGACCTCTCTTCCCGCACTGTGGACGCATGCTCATACTTTAAGTTGTTTTGGACCTCATTTAATATTTGTGTTAGGATGAGTTGATTTTTAAGTTAACTTTTGTGTTGATTTCAAAGAGCTATCAAGTCATCGATGGAATTTCACAAGAAAGCAAGGTATGATTTAATTTCATTTTCAAATTCCTAAAGTTAGGAAATTAAATCATTAAAATATTAAAGTTATTTCTTTACATATAAATATATGTAATGTTATCATAATTTACAATTATAAATGAGGAAAAATTTAATGGGATGAATGTTTAGTCTTATCTGTTACTCTCATTATATATATATATATATATATATATATATATATATATATATATATATATATATATATATATATATATATATACATATATATATATATACATATATATATATATATATATATACATATATACATATATATATATATACATATACATATATATATATATATACATATATATATATATACATATATATATATATACATATATATATATATACATATATATATATATATATATATATATATATACATATGTATATATACATATGCATATACATATATGCATATGTATATATACATATGCATATACATATATGCATATGTATATATACATATATATATCTACATATATATATGCATATGTATATATACATATATATATACATATACACACACACACACACACACACACACACACACACACACACACACACACATAATAATAAGAAAAGTATTGTTATAATGAATGAATTTAGGATAAGAGGAAAATATTATCAATTTGATAATATTGAAAAATACGTCAAAGGTTGTTAATAGAAGAAAATTTTATTTTTATTTTAACTCTAAAACTTATTAATAAATTATATTTTTCATAAAAAAAATTTACATTTTTAATTAATTATATTATTAATTAATTTAATTTAATTTAACCTACTAAATGTTAAAAAGAATAAGACTAGTCTAACACTATAATATTAAAATAAGATTATGCTAAGCCTACACCTTACGTACCAAATCCACCATGCATGAAAATTTGTAACGAATGTTAACCATCACTTCTACCATGACACATGGAGGGAATAAGCAATAAACTTTCTATTCTAAAAATAACCTTCTTTCATTTCAATTTAAAATACCCCACCTCCCTAAGTTCCTATGCCCACTTTAACTCATGATTGCAAAGGAAATAGCCATGCAAAGAAAGAGATCACTGCCACATCACCATCACATAAGTAATAGTCAATAAACCATTAATGGAAGAAAATTTACATGAAGGAAATTATAAATGTGTGAAGATCAATGCTTAAGGGAGGGGGTAGTGGATTGGGAGAGTGGAAGAGAGGAGATCAACGTTGAAGTTGGAGAAGTATCAATGCTTTGAATGAGTGGAACAATGCCTGGAAGGGAGAGGAGGAACTAACACCTAGAAGGAAGAACGGAGTGGGATCGATGCTTGGAGTAGATCAACATTTGAAGAGGGTAGTATATTGATGCTTAAGGAAGAAAAGAATAAAGGAAGAAATTGATGACATATGAGCAAAAAAGAAATAATATTAGCACTTGGAGGGAGAGCAGTAATGGATCAATGTCTTCTCCCTTGCCTTCACACAATCTTTATTATCTCCATGTCCATAAACACTACCAACATACTTTTCTATTAGCTATTTTAATTCAAACAAAACCACATTCCAAATTAGTCAAGGATTTCATCAAGCACCAGGTAAATGTAATCTTTTATTTAAATTATAGGGTAAATATAATATTTTATTTAATTTTAAGGTAAATATAATATTTTATTTAAATTATAAGGAAAATGTAATGTATTTATTTTTAGAAAACTAAAATAGAATGATTTTTTCATTGCTAAAAATAAAATGATACTGCTACTTGTTGTTAGGGAAAGTAAAGGATTTTATAGCAAACAATAATGTAATAAAGTAATCAGATATTCTAGAGACATATAACATATAACAATAAGAATTCATTTAATATTAGTTGATATATATAATTTTACATTATGTATCTATTTACAAACATTAACATGATCTCTATATCTGATTCAGTGAAAAAAGTAGAATATAACATTAAATAAATGAGTTTTGTTTTCTATGTACCTAGTTATAAATTTATGAAATACATTTGATCTAGTCTGTAAAGTTGCATGCGTAAACCTAGATTGTGAAAATATTGATTAGATACATGAAATTACCATAAAGCAATCTAAGTTATCATAAAACAATATTCCGAGCAGACCCTTACTTTGATTGTTGTTGAGTTTTAATAATGAATTTTATTATCATTAAAAATAGTATGAAAATAAATATTTTTTATTCTAGGGATGGACCCTCAATTTCAAAACCCTCCTTTCAATCATATAAAGTATTTATTTAACATTAACATTCAAGTTCAAATAGCATTCTTAAACTCCATGTGTATAAATTATTTTATATAAAAGTTTATCTAAGTATACTAAAGATGTAATTGTCTAAAATATCATTTTTGAAAATTGACATAAGGACTAAACTAGAAGATCATGTTACAAATTTATTTTCTACCTTCCTACTTAAGAATTTTCTTTTCAATTATGATTTATTAATTTATTTCAAGTATTCATTACTTTTCAAATCTTAAATATAGACTAAGAATTTAAGGTTAAATAAAACTACACAACATTCGGTATTAAGCTGTGTCTCTAGCTCACCTTTACAAGTAATATTGTCATGCTTGAGCTACTGTATCTATAGCCTAACACACCTACAACAATAGCATCTGAGCATCATCCCTATAAACCATCAGGGATAAATAAGGACCATGTTTTATTATTAAGACCAAGGGGTGGGATAACCCTTCTTGGTCAACAACACTAATTAAGATAAGAAAATAACTTTGA
Source organism: Torreya grandis (assembly GCA_037957365.1). Taxonomy (NCBI): domain Eukaryota; kingdom Viridiplantae; phylum Streptophyta; class Pinopsida; order Cupressales; family Taxaceae; genus Torreya; species Torreya grandis. The sequence goes on along the minus strand of JARHVA010000482.1, from coordinate 3,619,271 downwards.
CTACCTTAAATGATTCTGACTTGTGAACTTATGAAATAAAAATAGAGAAAGTACATTTCTTATTCAAAACTTAGTACTACCAAAAAGGAGAAATAAAAACCTGGATTGAGAATGTTAAGCCAATTATTATCAAGAAACCACCAATCATATGACTCTCAAAAAATAAAACCTTGGCAATAGTAATTGTATGGATTAGGTTGTCTAAAGCAAAGATCAAAAACATTGTTGATGTAAATAAAAGTGGAAAGAAGATCTATCTTTCATATGTTAATTTCTATTTCTTGTTAGGATTTAGGGTTAGTTTAGTTAAACAAGTATCTAGTTACTTGAACTGATATTTTTAATGTTTTTATTTGGGTAGCTATCATAGAGGAACTATCTAGGGAATTGGGCCTTCGAAAGGGCTACATACCCAAACCTATAGTTCACATAAAACATAAAATAGAAAATAGAACTACATGCATACTACACCTTGATCTTGTTTAGAAGCAGGTATGTAGGCAGTCTAGAAAGTGAAAGATGCTTTCAGTATGCAAGTGATTAGGATGGGGTTGTGGTTGTGTGCTAAACAAGATTAAAGTTAAATTAAAAGGTAATACCATTATAATAAGACCCTAGTTTAGATAAATAAATCAAAGATAATAACTCTATGATATATTTGAAAGGATCATGGTTGGCTCGTCATAATTCATGAGGCTTTAGGCTAAATTCTAATGCAAAATGTGACCATATGTTATATGCTCTTGTCATGATGACCTCAATGCTTATCTAGTGGAGATGAGTAGTGAATAGTGACTTAGGATTTAATTAATCTTGATGAGTCAAGTCTCTAGCTAGAGCATAACCTACTCATGTGTAGATGCCTAACCTATTTGGTTAGATGCTTGCCCTTTTGCCAAAGGAATACCTAACCCATATGGTTAGATGCTTGTCCATTTGGAAAAATAATGCCTAACCTGTATGGTTAGATGCTTGCCCACTTGAAAAAGGATGTCTGATAAAATAAAGTATACCTAAGTTATATTCATAGATAAACATTAATTAAATTAAAAAAATCTATGTTTTAGGATAGGATATGGTCCCTACGGTCCCTACACTATTACATTGGTATATGAGGCTTATGCACCAATCAAAAGTAGGTATCCATATGAAGTATATAATTTTGATGGTTGTTCTTATTCTATATACCCATGTAATTGGATACTACCAACCTGACCTCCATTACTATTAGGAATTCCATCCCTTTTTATTTTACTAGTAGGAATGACATGTATAACAACTAAAACTAGATCTCCATATGGAGTAGATGAAGATAATAGATCTTATTTTTTATCCTCTAATAACATCATAAAATTGTAAATACTAAACAAAATTCAATTAGAGAACACTCTTTCCCTGATACCATGAACAATTATATATTGTTGTCTAGATATTGTTCAAGAAAAAATTGTTTAATAAACTTGATTATACAAGTATTATATTGTAAAAAAACACCCATTTTATTTTTCAAACACTCACATACATTCATGAAAGATACTCACAAATTAAGAATAATAAATATTAATTATGTTTTATATTTTTGGGCTATGCCCTATAAATAAAATTTTGACCTATTTAAAGTAGCAAGGATCTCCAATTATAAAGTTCAATCGGTATACAAGCATAGAAACCCATTCTAAACATTTGAATGAAGGCCATAATTACTTGTACAAAAAGAATCATACATATTTAAAATGTGCTCTTCTCCATGTGATCTTCCTTATTTGTGTATTCAATTCATATTTTATTTTGAATATCATGGATAGATTTACTTGTAAATTTAAATTTGAACCAAAACATTAAACCCTTTTAATTTAAACATCATTCAAATTTGTGTTGCAAAAAAATTAAAACTATTTTGTTTTGTTTTGTCAATAATTTTTAAATATTAATTTATTTTTGGCAGTGTTGTTGGTCTTATATGTTTCTCTATATCACCTTAGCTATAATTTCATAATGGGTACCTTACTAATATAAATGTAATATGATTTTTTTATAAAATATCACACAAGAATAATGATAAAATTAAGGATCATTAACTATACTCAGAGCTTATTACTCTAAATCCACTTGACTTTGATAACATTCAAAAATTAACTCATTTTGACTACAACTTTAAAATTTTAATATGAAAAATAAGATGTGCAGTTTATATATAAGGTTTTGTCCTTATTAGATGAAAAATATTCAACTTTTATATATAAGTTCTACTCAAACTAAGATTCTAAGAGTGCTATTATAAAAATTTCACATTTGATGAGTTATTTGAAAGGTTGTTCTCTTCCTCAATATTTTTTTTCAAATCACTTTGAAATAGATATAGGTCGCTTCCTCACTATAGGGATCATTCAATTCTTTAGATCTAAGTGGTGATAAATTCATTTATAAACCTAAACTTCTCTCTTCACATGACTAGGTTTGGCAGGCAGATCTGATATGATTAAATCATATCAGGTAGATTTCGATAGTTTTTTTAAATGGATTTGTTAATCGATTGTGATATGATTAATTAGGTATTATTGGAAAGAATAATTGAGAATGATTAGTTTGTGAATGCTTTATTCCAACCTTTATTTTGATGAAGGCTTTCTTCCACCCTTCCACAATTTATATAAGCTGAAATGGCCTTGTGTCCAAAAATAATATTGTTATCATTAGAGATTCACCTAAATTGTATAAACTTAAAAACATTTGGTAATCTATAAATGAGATGGCTTGCAAGCTTGGATGATACTAAAATGGCAACTCCTTTCAACTAGCTTGTAATTTACTCATATATCTTTTCTATTTTTGGGTATAAGTGTAAAAGAAAGATCTCCAACCTTAACCAAGATTTTCGAAGGAAATGAGAGGCATGTTATGGCTCCATGTTAGTATGGAGGCACATAAAATACTTTTAAAGTACTAGTGTTGAATGTTAATATGATATTTATCATATTGGCTTCTTATATTTGTATGACAACACTTTAGAGTATGATGTTTATATCAGAGGTGTTTCTACATTGAAGAAGATCCTCTTGCTTATGTAGTATGTATGGCGGTCTTACTCCACCTTTATATAAATAATTGATATATATTTTGTAGATACATTCTTACAAGTATATTTATAAAGTTAATTTTTTAGAATGAAAATGATTGAATATTTTGACAATCTATATTTTAAATTGACTGGGTGATTGATAATCACTTTGTTGATGAATCTATTGGGTAAGATGCAATAGATCCTATATATAATTTGTTTTCTATGGTTTGTGTGTTTTTCTTCAACATGTCATTGTTTTTGGAACCCCAATTTAGTTGGAATTCCAATCACTTATTAAATTCCATAATCCAACTTAGAAATGTAACAAGAGACTTTGATCAAGTTTCATTCGAATTGAGTGAAATTTTTTGTTGGCCACCACTTGCTTGGGCTACTCATGTAAATCACACTACTAGGATTTATTGGGATACTAATAATGTTTTTACTTTAGAGATGTTAAAATTTAATTGGTCACATGGACAAGTGGAAACATTGGATTTAGTTTTTAAGTCTAATATCTTATCATAATTAATTATTCCACAACATGGAATAACTTTGAATCCCATGATGAAAATTTGGTTTGACAAATACTTTGATAGAACTAGTTATGAAGTATTCTTTCTAGATAGATTCTTTCATACATATCACCTTGTGATTAGATTTAAGATTTCAACATGATACAATCTTCATGATAATTATGTACAATTTTGGAATTGTCTAGATTTAAAAACTGCATTAGATCCTAAACACATGTTAGATGAGCTTACATACTAAGAAACAATGTGGCAAACAAGTCATTTTCCAACACCATCATAAAAATCTAAGGATAATAAAAATGCCCATGATCATGATGGGCACTACTCAGATTAGTTGTAAAGAACTGACATTGGATAGTGGTCTATGACTGCTTTAATACAACTATCTTCCATTCAATCTATTCCATTCATAAAATCTTAGATAATGGCATTTACTATAGTTAGTGGCAATAAAATTTTGTAAGTAGAATGTTGACTCATCGTTCAAAGCCCTGAACATCTTTCATAAATTATGTGGGATGAAGATGACATCTTTTTGTATAATTTTATACACAAGAAAAATCTTTCATTTAGTTTCATAATTGTGTTTTGTCATCTCATGGGCCTCCTTAAATTAAGGGGTCAAAATTTGTGGTACGTTAGGTGGGAAGTATGGTAGTGGTGGTCTATGAGGAAATCATTTAAAAATTTGGTGGCCTATTTTGCTACACTAAATATCTAATAAATCCATATGGGTTATGCCCTGACCTTACTATTGGTAATAATTCAACATACCATTACAATTGAATGGGATAAATTGTATCCCATATGGGCTCATATATTTTGTAATGCATACATATCATACAAATTTTTCTTGTGTCACCTACTATCATTTATTTTTTAATACGGTGTCCATAAATACTAGTATGTCCATGCCTTTAATTTAATACATCAAATGATTAGTTAAAGGAAAACCAAAATATCACATGGGATTCTTAGCAATTTCACATTTTGTTACCTTGTCCTGATTCTATGGGCTTCATAACAATTTCATTATTTTTAAAACCTTGTCTTCATTTTATGGGCTTCCTACTAATTTATCTTTTTTTAACACTTTTATAAAGCTATGGGATTTTTAGTAAAATCACATTCTTATACCCTAACCATATGCACACAGTTAATTCATGCCACTTAAGATCATCTATAAATGTAACTACCTTGTGCATGTACTATTTTGACCATTTCTATGTTTTGATGCATGTATTTTGATATGTTTTATGAAGGGTTTTATATTGATTTCAATGAGGTTTTGTCCATTATTATAGCCTTTTTGTTCATAGTTTCTATCATGTTTTTCTTAAGTAGTTTCAATTCTTATATTTTAATTTCTATGTGCTATTTTATAGCTTTTATTTGTGGTATGCTTGACCAACACATGCATTTATTGGTGACGTCTAAGTAGAAAAGAATACATATTTATATCGAAATCATGTTTTTTTCTCCTCAAAATGAAATCATATGGTAATATGTAATTTTTCTATTCAATGAAGTGTCTTTACAGCGTGCCTCCTACATTGATTTAATAGATGGACTAGGCTTATGTTTGTATTTGCATGATTAAATAGGTGTGTGCATGGACATCAATTCCTAAGATGTTTATCATGAAATTATAGGGGATAAGGATGTCCCATAAGGTCCGATGATTGAGCTACATGACAATGCAACTTTCTTGTATCAGTTATTTCCAGATATTCACATTTGTTGCATAAATAGACATATTCAACAAGCATCGTCAAGGCAAAAACAAAATGAAATGTGATAAATCACTATGGATGTATTTGTAATGCTTGATTTAGAAGGTATTCCCATAGACAAATTTTTTGGTACTTTGATTGATTTTCCATTGGTCGACATTGTTGTCAATGCCAACATGCATCGATTCTTGTTTACTCATTGTGTAATGTTCAATTTTATAGTTGTCATACTCTTCTCCATTCTCTTCCCTTACTTGGTGTAATGTTCAAAGGAAGTCATGAAAAACTTTTTTTTGTATATATATTTCACTTCTCTTAATAATTTAAACATATCTTTATACAAATTTTATTTTGACTTTATATATGGTGTCATGAAATTCCTAATGTTTTTACATACAACATAATCTAAAATAGATTTATAGATTGAATGACCTAATACAGGTTAAATGCATAGTTCATCAAAAATAACGTATTTGAATGAGAAGTATAATAAATGTAACCAAATATGTCATTTTCTTCTTTGTCAAAGCATATGATTCTAACTACCCATTTCAATGATGTGTATATGTTTTAATGTTATTTGGAGAAAATTATGCTTATATTATATGCATTATTCAATCATTGTCCTTTGTACATTGCATTATATTACAAGTAGCATTCAATCAAAAAATAAAGTCCATTCCAACACATGGAAACTTGGGTTCACTTGATACCAAAAGTCCATTTCTAATTCATTCAATGAAATGTTCTTCTTATAGGATGTAATAAATGGAAAAAAGGTGGGAATAAATAGTTCACCTTGAACTATAGAAGCCAGGTGAGGGTTCATTTGATTGAAATTATATCAATTAGTTCAATTTTCCTAATTTCAATGAGGAAGACTTGTGGGTTTCCTGCATTGAGCAGGATAGGGTTGATGACTTCATCAAAGGAGAATCAAGAAGGGCATTTTTTCCTACAAATTTTTGTGTCTTACATCACAATAGAAATTCATATTTTTTTGGAAAGGATAGCAGGATCACCGCCATCTCTAAATATGTCATGTAAGTCACCTCACACTATAGATTGTAAGCTGGTGTCTATTCAAATGATATTATGTTCCATTCATGTACATTTTTTTTTCATTTTGCATGCTTGTTTATTTATTCACGACAATCATGTAGCTACTAGTGTTCATATGTCCCCAATGACTTTCAAGAAATTGATGTCATGCCAAAAGATAAGTCTTTAATGCCCAAGTCCAGAAAGGGTAGCTAGCAGGGTTGAAGGGATATAAGGTATGGTTGTTTTTTTCATTTCATCACACGATGTATGGTCTATAGACTTGATCATGTATTGTTCACATATAATCAAGTAGAACACACTGAAAATGAATACAAGTATTGTCATGGCCAACATATGAATAGTTCAAGGGCAAGAAATGGTTTTTTGCACCTCACATCAACCCCTAACTTAATGAATGGGTTCATAGTCTACCATTGTTGGGAATGTCTATTAATGCTATCCACCTTAAACACTGGGAGATGGTGCATGCCAAACTTGTATTATTTAATGGTGAAATAGATCGAGATGATTTCTTAAGCAAGGATGACATATACAATAGAGAGAGATTGATCAAGAAGGCAAAATACATGTATAATGTTCATGATGCAACAAGTGTTTGGGATTGGGTGTTGGTGAATCCTTATAAGTGATTTTTATATCAAGGATACAATGGGGGAGAGCTTGATGGGGATGGGGAAATCTAGTTCATCTTGGGCATCCAAGTCCCATAACATCTAGAATGGTTGTTGATATTTGGGAATCATAGGTTATTGGAAATGGATGAAATGTTTGGGATGAATTTAATGAAGGTATTGTTCTATTTAAGAATAGTTGTTAATATTAGATGTTCTAATTTTTGTAATAATATTAGTTGTTCTAATGTTTTTATTTTTTATTATACAATTACAATCATACACACTGTTAGCATTTGATTCTAAACATGAAGGTGTGCCCATTATATGGGTCATTATGTTTTGATCATGTATTATCGATGTAAGACAATGGATGAAAATTCTTCTTCAAACAGTTTATTTGAAAGACATTAAATGGATAATTAGTTCCTTCATGGTCAATGATGCTAGTGCAAAGATAAAAGCTATGAGGTACATCATCGTCATTCTTACACGTAATATGGACTTCATATTTGTATGTTCATAAACACCATCCCCACCTTATTTCATTAACTTATGAAAAAGTATTGTGCTATATAAGGATACATTCAAATGTGAGGTCTACTTATTCATTTGGAATGTTCATCACACATGGATAAAGAATTTGATAACAAAGGTGAAACATAATGATGTAAGATGTGTGATGTTTTAGGACTTGGGGTTTATAATGCATAGTTGTGTTGATGAAGAAATGGATGCAAGGGAGTCCAAAAAGTTTGTAGAAAGATATCACTCCTCTCAACCTATTTTTGTTGAATACTAGGAATACAGGATTAGAATGTGGTCACAATGTTGTCAGACACTTCCGCATGCTAGGTAAGACACCAATGCATTTAAAGAATCTTACCATTCCCATTTGAAATGTCATTTACTAATCACAATAAGTACTTCTACACATCTCAATGTGGATTAGTTGGCTCATCAAATAACAACATCAGTTTACATAAATTATTAGTGGCTATAGATTTGAAAGGACACTGGCTTCCACAAGAACTTCAAATAAGAAAGACATGAAAATCTTTCATGGGTACAAGTTTTAAAAATCCAAAATTCTCATGTTATCTTTGATAATAGTGACCCACATATGACATGGCTGCAAAGTATGAAAGATGAGAAGTTGCATTATCGCATCTTCAATGTAAAGCCTTCTATGTTTATGTGCAATTGCTCATTTTAAATCCAAGGATATACTTGAAAGCATGTGATCAAGGTGGACTTGATGAGAAATATGACAACTTAGGTAGTTGTAAAAGATGTATCCATAATGCATGGTGTTAAGGAGATCATCAACAACATCAATGTTGAGTACCATGTAAGTTTTGTTCCCCCCATACTGTATGCATTGACAACTTTGAGGTGACTATAGTTTGTGCAATACATTTTCATTGCCTAGGTTAAAGACAATAGATTTCAAATTTAAAAAGAGGGAGAAGGAATGGATGTCAAAGGTTTACACAATGAAATGCATGGTGTATCAGATATGGATATGTAAGGATCAAGTTGTGCACTAGAAGGTGTTGTAGAAAATATGGTGGATGACATGGAAAACCAACTGAGGGGGTTTGATATTATAAGTATAGTAACTACTTACTATCATATGTTTTTTGTATTTTTCAATATTTCTAACTGGATGCTTTTCACTTTATGAATAGATCCTATATAATAATAAAGTTGATGATGTTGAGGCCTTGATATGCATAACACAAGAGATATTTATAGATATTGTGTAGTGGATAAAAGCATAGAAACTATGGTAGTTTTCAAAAAGTGTATGGCACAGGTTTACAACAAGGTGGAGATTAGGGTGACATCAAATGCATAACACCCAATGCCTCATCTATTATAAAAAGTGTAGGATGGGCATAGAACTTCCATCCATAGATAAAGAGAGTTCATAGAAAATATGAATAGATGTAGACATCAGATCATGTTGTAGCAGACCACACTTTTTCCTAATCTACCTCATAACAATCCAAAACAACAAGTCTATGATGATGATATTAACATGGTAGTGAAGTAAGATAGGGGTGGACATAATAGAGATAATATATATAATGTTACTAATATTATATAAATAAATAATGCAATAATTTTGAGGTTTTTTTGATTGGTTAGTAGCTTTAGTACCTTGTTCATGCTTAGAAGAGTCTCTTTAGTCCTCTTTTTACAACTACTTTTTATATCAACTACCTTTTGGTAACTAATTTTTACATCAACTTCCTTGACACGGTAGTTGATGGAGAGGTAAAAGGGAGAATCTTACAAACTATCATTATCTGGCTCTAGTCTTGAAAGATATCTCATTGGCATGCTTTGCTTGTCTTGAATCCTCTTTCAAAGTCTAGGTTCTCCCTCTTAGGTCTCAAAGACCAAATCTTAATATATGTTTCAAGAATATAGTCTCAATACATATAATTTATTAGATGATCATAACATACCTATTTTAACCCCTTTCAACTACCAAATTACCCTTCAATACTCCTTTCCACACAACATACTTGTTATCACTTCTCTAGGGTAGTAGCTTTTTTTTTGATATTTTATCTTGGTAGGAACAATTGATAAAACTTCTCAAGAAATTGATTACATTTTCAAAAACCCTTTTATGCCATGCAACTCATACATCTCCCTTTTGACACAACTCCCTAGGCTTCACCTACTTCCTTCACAACACCTCTTCTCAATTATACCTCTTAAGCTAGAAAGCTCCTTAGTTTGGGAAAACTACAAACTTTCAAAACCAAATCAAGACCTTTTAGGATACCCTTTTGGCTCCCCCAATTGAATCAATCCTTTATTACCCTTTTTCTTAAGATAAATTTGTTTCTCCTTCATTTCCCTTGTTCTACTAGGCCTTCCCTAGTCCTAATACTAGGACATAATCCTAAATCCCATACTTTCCCATACCTGACAACTCTATTTATTTATTTATTTATCTCCAATAACACATTATAACTAGTCAAATTACCATTTTTTATAATTTTCTTACGGTTATCTAGATTACTCAAAACCCTAAATCAGGGTTTACCCTTGTTTATACAGGCATAAGATCCTATATAATTCACTATCATCAATTTGGTGTTATTTCAAAGGAACCAAAAGTCATATTTATGTATCTATACATATCATCCACATGATTTAATAGATTATAAATAAGTATTGGACTTTTTTTTATCCTAATTTGGCCAAAAGATAGAGTTTCACAACCTTTAATTTGACTCTGCAATAGTTTCTAGGTCCTATATTCCTTCACAAGAAATATAAACTTTACCTAGGTTATTTCTTGAGATTGATCCACCATAATACACTATAAAATTCACCCTATCCAATGTCTAATCACTATTTAATTATCAATTTCACTTCCCTTTTATCTGTAGACTATGTAAATAGGGTTATGGTTGTGTGTGGCTATGATATGTCTAGTGAATATTTTATCCTCCAAAGTACTCACAAACCATTCATGGACATTGTCCACATTTAGTTATACTTATTCCCTATCAATCCTCATTTTACCAAATATTCATACATTCTACTACACCTTATTTTCATTTCTTAATACCCTATAAATAGGGTTTAGGATTGCATACACAGGGTTTATCCTTCAAAGAGAATGTATTTTCAAGTTTCAAACTCTAACTTGTGTTGCATGGTAATAATTATATTCCAATAACTGATAACATTACCCACATTAATTTTCAAATGACATAATGATTTGTAATTACAAAACACCAACAAAACCCTCACTCACCTACATACTAGCTTGATATGGTAAATGTACAAAACTCACCATCACAGGGAACTTTTCCTTTCTTGACTCACTTAAAATGTTAATACTTAGTTCCATTCATATGTTACTAAAAGGAACAAAAATTCCATGATTACTATGTTGAGGAAAGTTTCCTTGTTTTGTCTTGAGTGAATCACACATTCTCTTTCTCACTTTGAAACCTGTCTTCTTTGCACTCAAACCTATAACAACACATTGGAAACCTACATATGGATTCATGGATCCCTCAATACAATTCATAATAAATATCAAGCACTATTAAATAGATAAGGGAATAACAAAACTCATACAAATTTATTTAATTAAAAGTTTATCTTCTCATTACAAGAACAACCTATCAAAGGGCTTTGAGAACTTCTTCTTGAAAGGTTACACCCTATTCTCCATGTCTCTACTATTTTTTTCCTTCTTGGAGCTTCTCCTACTTGTCTCTCCTACTCTTTATGCCATTCAACTTACTATAAAGGACTTTTTTCTTACCAAATTTAATGTAGGTTTGGTTGGTGGTTAAACCAACTTGGTTGCCATAACTAATTACCACATACAAGAGGAATTTTCACTAATTCATATAACTTGATTTAGGCATTATACATGAAATACATTAAAACCACCTTATTATGACTTTGAATGGATCCCTAAAACTAACTTTGCTCACTTAACCTCTTCAACACATAGATCTTAAGGATTTGAATGTGTATGAGAAAATATATCCTTCTTTGTATGAGAAAATATATCCTTATTTGTCTTTGACTAAGGTTTTAACCCTACTTACAGTCTTTAGAGTTGACTTTTCTACCCCTCACATCCATGCCATCTCTGCTTTTCTTGAATTCTCTTTTATTTACTTGTTAGTTACATGTATGTAGGTAGTTACAAAATGCTTGATGCATGAAATTGCATTTCATTTACATTCTCTTTTGCATTTGACTACCACATTTCATTTACACTCTCTTATGCATTTGAAGTTACATTAGTTTTTACCAAACTCCACAAAACATCTTACTATGTTGATTAACTACATGTAAAATGATTAACTACAGTTTGTGAATTATTTTTAGAAATTATCTATAATTAATTTTTGTATTTGTGTGGTAGGTAGAATTAATACTAAAAAACATGGAAAGTGTTGTCAAAATACAAGAGGAATTCCATAAATTCATATGGAAAAAATAAAATGTATTGGAGGAGCTAAATGTGGAATGGAAAACATTGCATGAAATCTCTTGTGCGATGGTTGGTTATATCAATTAGAGGGGGGCTTGAAAGCACAAAAAAAATTATCTAGCCTAAAGGATTGCGATGGGTGAATGTTCTCCTACATAAAAACATGGCATATCCTTCATACCACATTCTAATGGAAAGCTATGAGTACACAACATTCATAGATAGGCCCGAACATGATTTATACATATAGTGGTCATATGAATAGTCGTAGGATGATGTTATTTTATCTGATGTGTGGGGTGCTCCTCGTGCCATTATAGCCTATATGAGGCCCTTATTGGAGAAGTTCTTGTCAATAAATGTCTCTAATGATCTAAATGTTGAATGTCTATGTGCATCCAAATCAAGTAAAGAATATATTCATTGGTGAAAAACTACCGTTAAGAGTGCATTTGAAACTAAATAGCATTAAAAATAATCTCTTTCATGCCTCTATGTTTTGTCCATTGTAGCCATATGAAACATTGTGGAAGAGATACATAATCTCCCACAACACAAATTTTCATCACATCCAATCGGGCTAAAGTATTTCAAGAACAAAACCACTATTTTTTAGACACATGTTGTAGAGGATGGAAGTGACGGTGACTACAATCCATCAGATGACATTGATGGTTTATAAAGTGAATAGAATAATTTTATAAAAATATCTTTCAATATTGATAAATAATGTTGAGTCTTGTAGTTAATTCTATTTCAACATGTTTAATTTATTGATAAAGAAAGTACATATTTATTTGTGTATTACATATTTATTGCTAAAGAAAGTACATATTTGTTTATCTATAATAGTGTTTGATGTTTTGATTAATATAATGTTTTGATGGTCAAATAAATAAATAAATAAATGATTCTGTCTTTTCATGTCCTTAAATAGTATTAGATTCTTATGAATGAAACAATTTATTTTAAAGGCCCTTGAGGCCATGAATATGTTGATATTTTTGTTAAGTTGGAGGTTTGGACAAGACTATAGGTTATAGTTTGGTAGGGAGTAGTGGGGTTATGTCTTCAAGTTATTTAAATAAAGATTGCATTTCACGTTATTCTTTGGAGGTACGAACATCATAATAATCCTTTGGTGATTGACTTATAGCTATATCACCTCTTATATCTCCCCACTAAAGTATCCAAAATCATTAGAATGTTCATTTGACACTAGAAATGGATTTAACTCCCTCTTAGCGATTTAGACCTAGACAAGACCAAGTAGGTCTACCTACATATTTGCAAGTTTAGACCACCTTTTTTATTTTTCAAGAATTTTTTTATGGGTCATCATGTTTTTAAATGTCTTATTCAACTTGTTACAACTTTCTACAAGGTCTTGTCCACCCTCAACTCACCTAGTTATCCTCTTCCTTCAAAGTTTGTGAGTTAGCATCCTAGGGGAGTACCCTCTATCTGAGTTAAAACAAAGGGTACTTCCCCTACTATCTCACCAAGCTTGGTTATTTGAGGATTTTATCCAACTAATAGTGGTGATCTATACAATATTTCATCTTTTGATCACCTCATTAGACCCTCTAAGTGCATCAAAAACCAAAATAGACTCCTAGGTAAGTTTATTGTGTGCAAAGTCTTGACATATGACTATAGGTTACACTATTGAAGTCCCTCTTCTGTATTGCCTCAATGTTATAAGATTCCCTTGATATGTCTGATATCATTTTGGAGGTATCTCACTCATATTTTGATCATCAATCCTTTATCAAACCATGCATTATTCACCTCTCATCTAGATTTATTTAGGACTACAGGTTGACTGATTGTATTTCCTTGTTTTACCCTAATTATAGGTGTTAGTGTCATGATTTAGACCTTGATAACAATGTTTATATACCTTTTTAGGGATCCCAAGATCAATTTTTACTCATTTAGATCTATCTACATCATTCCCATGCTGTATCAATACCCCTAACACCAAATTATTGCTTGATGCCAACTATAATCAACTACAATTGACTGTGTTGGAGTAAATAGGGGTCTCAAATTTGGGTATCCATCTTGAAGTGTATGTCACATCATCTATTTTACTTTTGATCTCTTTCAAGGTAGCTTTCACTAACAAGTATTGGTGTTTCCCTCTCTATACTCACCTCATGGATGATATAGGAGTTTGAAGCCAGTTGTAGGTTAGTATCCCAGGCAAATAATAATTGTAAGTGTTTGATGGGGTTGAAACCCTATAATTCCAACCTTGGTTGATGATTTTTTTGCATTGATTTCTTATTCACCCTTATAGGATCACACAAACATGAACCTATACCTTCATACTAAAACTTTGGTTATAGAGGTCACTTAGAGGCTTAGATCTTATAGAATACATTGAATGATCATAGTAAACAAAACTACAATTAAGAGGCCATAAAAAAATATTATTATCTAATTATACACACTCCTTATTTTATAGGGTTAGACCTCTATGTGGGGATACAATATGAGTGCATTTGGGTTCATCAAGATTCATTTTAACATTATTGTGGAGCATCACCAAAAGTGCCTAGTTCTATATTTTAGAGCTTTAGGGAAATTATATCTGAGTTCAGTCACCATCTATGGATATAACCTTTTAGGTCTAATTTCCAATCTATAATTTCAAACATACTTGTCATGATCTTTAAAACATCCCAAAACTTTAATAACATTGTGTAACAAACCGCTACACCAAAACCTCAAGGCGTTAGTGAAATCCACCCATCAAGATCATAACATCCCACCACACTTTTAAAGCCCAGACTCTATGATATATTTGTTACTATACCACCAGAATTCCCTATGTGTATGAGCCCCAGATGAACACTGCCATGCCGGCGTAGCCACCCGTTTTATGACTTGAACCCAGCTAGAGGCTCTGATACCACATGTAATGAACCAATACACCAAAACCTCAAGGCGTTAGTGAAATCTTCCCATCAAGATCATAACACATTATCAATCTCTTTCTATTTTATGTCTTTAAACATAATATTAAAACTTTGTTAGTGTTAAACCTCTTTCCACCCAATCTCTCTTATCGTTCCTTTATACTTAACACAAAATACTTGGCTAAAACACGCATGCCACCAAACTCAAGTTTCATTATGATTTTATATTTAAATCATTTCAAGCTCATTAAGGTATCCTAATACCCCTCACTCCACTTAGAAACACCACAACCATCCTTACCTTTCTTACATAACTTCTGACTATCTTCCACACAAACCTTGTAGCCTTTTTTTAGGCTTTATGGCATTTTATGGATAGGTACCATTGCTCATTGGAAAAATAAACCTTGTTTAGAATACCCTTTGTCTTCCTCCATCATTTAAAAAGTTTCACTTCATAATTCTTCCATTTTATCACCTTTTTATACACATCTTGCTCTAGGATTAGGTCTAGTAAGTTTCTTACCATTCTTTGATAACATAGTCTACTCAAAACCATACATGTTCAACATAAAACTCTCAAAATCATTTAAATCATATTAATCCCTAATTTCTTACAAAAAATTAGGATTTTGTACCATTTCATTATCCCAGAATACTCATTTTTCCATTCAAACCCTAAGACGGGGTTCTTGATAGTCTACACAATTCGAGAAGGGTAAAAGTTGAATTCCAAGGTTTCTAAAGACTTTCAAAAACTTGTGAAGGTTTTTTAGGATTATATGAATTCAATCCATATTTTCTAATGGTTTTAACCTCACACCATTACCTTTGATCATTTTTTATCTCTAAGGTTTGCTTGACTGTGTATATAGATACAGTGGTCTTCAGAAGTATGCACAACTATAAAGAACTATTATGTTGTAAGTCATTCAAATGGATTGTCAACCAATTTAGTAATTATAAAAGGTTTTCACAAGCTTATCCTTCTATTTAATTCCATTTGAGGGTTCCCTATGCCCCTGTTCAAGGTTACCCTTGGTTCTCTATAGACTGTGTCTTAACACACAATGGTCTGCATGATTATGAAGTGTGTTTATGAACTATACACAAATTCAAACACTTAAATATCTAAAAACACCTTAGATAATGGTAAATATGTTTATAATTAGTATTCTTGAGTTTCCACTTAGTTTACAAGTTGTTCTTCTCATAAGAAACATATGTTTGGTCCTCCTTTCTAGAGGAAATAGAGTTGTATTATTCTAGAACAAAATATCCTTTAATAGAATGACAAAATATAATGTTAAAAAACTCTTAAATAAATGTTATAGCATGTTAATAATTATTTTTCCATTCCACTATCCCACCAAATAGCATCTTCTCCTTACTCAGAATTCAAGACACAATCCGAGTGTTTTAGTCATCTTAAAATATTATGAAACCAACTCAAAGAATTTGATGTTAATATACTAAATATTTGAAATACCAATAGAACACATATATTTACTTACCTAAAACATAATAATCATCATAAACTAGTTGTCACACAACCTTGTTTCATTTTTTGACAATCAGTTACATTGCCTTTTCAAAAGAAATACAGTCATTGTGTTCTTTGTTTATACAAATAAGAAGCTTTTTTCCATTAGTTAGGGTTTTACAATATTTTCTCTTGGGATTCAGCCCCAAGAACATTTTTTACTCATTTTGATCTATCTACATCATTCCCATGTTGTATCAATACCCATAACACCATATCTTTGCTCACTGTTAACTACAGTCATCTAAACAAGTTTGTGAACAAGGTGATGCACTTATTGAGATCATTGTACATAGTGAACTTGTAAATGAACTTATTAGACATTATAAAACCTCCAATCACTTAGAAATCATTATAAAACCATTTTATGGTGATCAACTAGCATGAAAACACATTTATACATGAATTAGAGTCAAAATATATTGGTAAACAAACATTTTCCATACCTTTCTGGGTCTCTTAACATTCACCTATATAAATTCTAAACACAGTCATTTTTTCATTCATAAACAACTTAAATACATAAGATGAAGTAACTAGTGGTAAATAAACATCTATTTTATAGATTAAAATGTGAATAAGCATGTGTTTCAATTGATTTTCATCCAAAGTCATAAGCATACATCATGGAATACTGGACACATAAGTCATTACACACAACTAATTATCATTGTTCGTGTATGAAATACCACATCTATTGGGAGACATCCCATTGTCTTGTGCAAATAAGAGATCAAAATCCACCTTCAAAATATGCAATTGTTGCTCATATATGGAAACTATTCCTTTGTGCTTTGATTGCATGGCATGTAAATTCTTTACCCTTGTATCACAAAGTGATTTTTTATAGGCATGGGTAGCTTGTAGATTTCAAAACTTTATTTCAGCATCCATCTTATCATCCCTTAGTGTGAGAAGTGTATGGTGCAACTTATTGACCTCTCTAGTCTTGTTAGATAACGTATTTTCCAACTTGATAACATTTACCATTATACCATCAAGAAGCTCAATCAAAAATTGGTTTTCACTATCGAGTGATTTCTTTTTTATAGTTGTTGGTGATAGTTGAAGACCAAGATGTTATTAAGTGCCCATTACATTCTGGGATCTCATCCTTGCAAGAAGTTCTTCTTTATCTTCAAGCAATTAGGAAGCCACATTCTCTTCTAGATTTGGGACTTTGTCTACAAAAAATACACATGAAATTTAATGATAGAATTCAATATTTTTAGCATTGAAAATCTAAAAAAATCAAGACATAAACAAGTGTCCATGAGAATATTTAAAAGTTAAGAACAACCAATTTTTTTATTACAAATAATTTCCTTACACACAAAGAGTTTTCTAACTTAAATGAAAATAATGAAATCATTATATTGGAATATGAAATATTTATTTATGGCATGGTTATTATGATTTATTGGAGTTTTGCCTCAATCCTTCTCTCCCTTGATCTCTTGCCTTGAACCATGGGCTATAGACATCGATAGTTGTTGTGTTGATTACCTGAATAGACAAACACATAATATGAGATAAAAGAAAGTTAGAGAGACAAGCCATGCATATAAATATTATATTACACTCCTTCCCACCATGGTTAATATTATATAGACATAGAGACATGAAAACATATACACTTTATTACCAACATGT
The DNA here is from genome assembly GCA_037957365.1 of Torreya grandis. Lineage (NCBI taxonomy): Eukaryota > Viridiplantae > Streptophyta > Pinopsida > Cupressales > Taxaceae > Torreya > Torreya grandis. The sequence goes on along the minus strand of JARHVA010000482.1, from coordinate 3,601,152 downwards.
GAAAGAATGAAAGGAGAATAAGGTATACATGTGAAGATGATAGATTGCCTATTGAAAACATCACATACCATACACATAAAAAATATATGATAAGTACATGGGAAAAATATTGCATCATTGAACCATGCATGATTATGTAACACATCAGTAAATGAAAATTAACCACCAAACCATTGTTTAAATCATACATAAATAAAAAAATAGGTATATGACATAAACCAAAAATGAAACGCATATATTCAAATATCCTATCCAAATAATATGTTTGACCACATAACAGACATGTCATATATGTTACTCCAAAATTTATATATATAAATAATAGTGTCCAAGGTAGTAGCCACAAGGAAATATCAATGTTCATGTCATGGCCATAGGCCTCTAGAAATGGAAAAACAAGTGGAAGCGGTCAACCACATGAATGCACATATATGCATGTCACCATGGAAGCCTGTATTTGAAAATGTGTAGTTTATAAATATTGAAAAAATGCAATAATAATACACCAACATTAAGAATAAACTTGTCAATTTTGGTAAATAAGAAGTAACTATCATACCTCCTAAATATGGTCCATCCATGCCTACGACTGTGCCAACTCATCTCCACCAAATGCTTATATGAAATAACATACAACACTATCAAAATATATAATGGTAGGGTTGAAAGAAAGGTAGGGGGAATAAAGAAGAGTGCATATAATGCATAGTCATCATAAGAAGTACAATATCAATTTATGAGGCAACATGTCTTGTGCACTTTCATTTGTTATGCGCCCCCCCCCCCCCCCCCCCCAACAAACATATTTACCATTCCAAAAATGCATTTCTCTCAAAGGAATGTGATCATCCTCACTAGAATGGGCTTGAGGGTCATCCATCTATAATTGGAATGGTGATTATTGTAGAAATATTAATTTTAATATTGAGTAAGTTGAATTGAACTTAACATTAACTTCATGAAAACTAATGAACAAAATGCATTTAACCTAAGGTCCATTTTTGAATGCACCTTGTTGTTACTCCACCCATTCTCTTTCTCGCTCCATTTGTAGATGATATTCTCTTTGTTGAATGTAGGCTTCCCTTCGCCATGCCAAGTTTTCACTCAAATCATATACACCCATCTCATCATTGATATACTTCAAGGCTATCTTGTTGAGATAACATAACTCAAACACATCCTCTTTAAATAGCCATGATCTTTCCATCCTATCTCTCTTATTGATGCTATAATTTTTCAATAGTCCATTTATTGGCCTCCTTTTTATTTTCCTTTTGTTGATTTTTCCTCCCTTAAGATTACATTTTTGACTTTTAGCATGCCCAGGGGGCCTCTTTGGAATGGGGTTTCAACAATAAATATTATGATGGTGAGTTTTAAGTCTATCTCATGACCAAAATAGAGGCCACTATCATCTCTAAATGTGTCACATGGCCTCAACAAGCAAAGGTGCACATTCTAACTTACAATACCCCAATCTTTGATTCTGTACTCTCCTACGTACTATCATTTAACAAGAAAGATATGTGAGGTTAAAATCACAAACCAATAAACAAAATATAACATCATCAAACATAATAAAATGTTAAAAGTATAAAGTAATAAACATACGATAACATCATCAAATACAATCAAATGTTCTTACAACCTTGGGTTCCTCCTCCATTTCAAATTGCAAAGCATCTAGAAGCTAGTCATTATCATCATCAACATCATCATCATCATTGTCATAAATATCATATGACTCCACCTCCTCCTACCACATAGGTGGATATGCCATATATGTGAGTCCAACTCCAAACATATATGGAACAACAAGCACGGGGCCATGAGCATGGAAAAGAGAGAGTACAATAAATATGTACATTTATAAGGATGAAGTCATTATGTATGTAAATATCAGCCAAATCCATGTGGCTATGCTCCACCCCTTCCACCTAAAACACAAAACAAAAATAACATAGAAAAATGCATGGTGTGTCAAGAGTATTCTAATTTTTATTATTGTAAGAGGGAAAAAAGAAACATTATTTAACATGAGGAGTAATAAAAAATTAATGCAAGCCAAAAGTTCCCATACATATATTAAGAACCAGTCATTAGGCACTTTAGGGACACCCTCTTCACCTTCAGTCTTCTCTACCCCCTCCTCCTATAATATTAAAAAAGATGTAACATATAAAAATAGGGATGTGTCGTTCACAATTATTGATCATGGAAAATTAAAGAGAGAGTAAAACAAATATGCACATTTTTAGGGATGAATTCATTATCCAGGTAACTATCAACCACATCAATGTGGCTCTACTCCATTCCTTCCAACTAAAACACAAAACAAAAACAACATAGAAAAATTCATGGTGTGTCAAAAGTATTCTAATTTTGATTATTGTAAGAGGGAATAAAGAGACATTATTTAACATGAAGAGCAATCAAAAATTAAGGGCAGCCAAAGGTTCCTATACATCTCTTGAGAAACAATCATTGGACACTTCGGGGACACCCTCTTCACCTTCAATCTACTCTACCCTCTCCTCTTACAGTATTAAAAAAGATGTAACAAATGAAAATAGGGATGCATAATTCACAAATATTGAGAATTTAAATATGTGGAAAGAATATTAAATAAGAAATTAAAAATACATGGACCATCAATAAAATTACCTATGTTATCCCCTTATTTACATATTTATTAGGTAAAGATTCAATCTCTCACTATGATTATACCCTTGGTTATTCGTGGGTAAGGGATGGATATCTCATAACAATTGGAATACCATCCTAAATTATTGATGTTCCATATAAATTCTTCCTTCAATCTTCAAGGGGATGAGGGGAATGTCTAAATTGATCACTTGCATGCAATGAGGAATTTCGACCAACTTCTTTCTCATAATACAATGCTTGTCACAACATATTAGCATCAACAAAAAAATAATACAACTCAAAGTCACCTTTGAGTATAGTAGCTAAAAATCCATACCATTTATTCAGTCTCAACATAAAGATCTTTGAGGTAATTGTCTAATTCCCACTCATCCATCTTAAATCTGTAGAAATTAACATTCATAGTATTAGTTGCCAACAAATAACAAATTGCATTCAAACAATTTAAGAATATGCTTTACAACACTAACCCTTACCAATGAAATGCTTATATAAATCACCGCAAAGGTCACCATGAGATTACAATGGTGTGTCGGTGGCTAGGGTAATCTTACTAGTTGTAAATGTAACATAGCAGTGATGGAATAATTTGGGCAACCATTGTTCATGAAATTGACACCTTATATTGAAATTATATATTACGAGCCTCCGACAAGGAAATGTATATATGAGAAGGAATTACATTTTATATAAATAGTGTAACTTTCTAAAGTAGAATTTGTCTTTTCACATTATGTAAATATAACATACCAATTCATTTGTAAATAATCTATATAATATGGCAACGCCTCATGTGGTGATTCGAGGACAAGATAAATGAGCCTTTGTATGTAGTAGATGAGATAAAGAAAATGTAATGAATACATTACATTTTGAAAACTTTAAAAGAACCAAAACATACTTGTTATAAATTTCAAAGGTTATCAATAATATTTTTGAAGCCTATAATATCAAGTCCATGGAGATTATATGCAAAAAAATTAATTTTAGTTGTAGCTTCTATGAAAGATGTTGATGATAGTATTTAATAAGCTCACTAAACATTTTGAATGAAGAAGTCAACAATACTAAGTATACATTACATAGTACAATGGGAGTACAACAAACATGGATTCACATACTCTTACTTTGTGGAAGTCAGCACAAACACATGAAATATGATAAGAGTAACACTTTAAATGTACTTAAAATCACACATACATTATGACCCAATCACAAAAAATATAGTACATTTAGGCACTTGCAAGCATAAATACACAAGAAATGGTGAATAAAAACACATGAATTAAAAATAAAGATCAAGATATTAAATCTTGGAAAATAATATAAAGGCTCTTAAACACCCTACACTAGGAGTACATCAAACATGGATTCACACACTCTTAATTTGTGGAAGTCTGCACAAGCACATGAAATATGATAAGAGCAACACTTTCAATGTACTTAAAATTGCACATACATGATAACCCCATCACAAATAATAGAGTACATTTAGGCACTTGAAAGCATAAATACACATGAAATTGTGAATAAAAACACATGAATTAAAAATAGAGCTCAAGATATTAAAGCTTGAAAATACTAGAGAGGCTCTTATACACCATGTTTGTCCCTATTGAACAACTCTCTTCCTCTGAATTCCTAGTGCATATGACCCTGCATATAAGAGCTTGTCCTCATGTATTAAAATAACTTGTTAATAGAGATAAAATACTGGGTGAGCTTAACCTTATGTATAGTGGGATTCTGGCAAGGAGAAATAGGGCTTGAAAAATAGCAGGTATAGGTAAATTGAAGATAGATGTCCTTTTAAAAGATTTATTACAATCTTCACTGCTTTTCTTTGTATTTTCATCTAAATAATTTATGCAAAAGAAGCTTATGAATACACTATGAATGTGCTTATCTGAAACATTTTCCTTTTTTACCCATATCTATTCTTTCTTGTATGTTTTGGATTTTATTTGTGTTAATAAGTTATGGATTCAATTTTTTCACATTTATAAAAAAATCTAGGATTTTTTTCCTTGTTCATCTTATTCAATGTCCACTCACCCTTTTATGATCACAAATATGAATGACTCTATTATAAATATGTTAAGGATTCAGTTTTATGTAGGGTCATATGCATGTTTTAATAAGGTAACATTGATATTTACTTTCTTTGTCCTTTAAAATGACCATTCGTTAAAGGATATTTTGTGTCTGAATAATACAACTCTATTTCCTCTGAAAATGAGGACTGAGTATATGTTTTTTATGAGAAGAACATCTTGTGAACCAAGTGGAAACTCAATAATACTAGTTATAAACATATTTTCCATTCTCTAATGTGTTTGTAAAGATTAAGTATTTGAAGTTGTGTAGAGTTCATAAAAATAGTTCACAATCATGCAGACTATTGTGTGTTAAGATATAGCATATTAAGAAGCAATGGTAACCTTGAACAAGGCCATAGGGAACCCTCAAGTGGAATGAAATATAAATATAAAGATGAGCCTATGCAAACCTTGGACAATTATTAATGGTTGACAAGCCATTTTAATAACTTACAATATAATAGTTCTTTATAGCTGTGCATAGTTTTGATGGCAAGAGCGACGTCATTTTATTTGGTTTAGTTGTCTTGATATTTTTCTTTTGTGTTTATATCATTTTATACAGGGTCATATGCATGTTTTATGCATCCCTAAATATAAAAAACCTATAAATATGAATGACTCTGTGAAAATGATAAAACTTTCTAGAATGGACATTGACGTTTGACTAGTTTATGAAATTTGAAAACCTGGAAGAATCAATGAGTACAAAACCTAGGATTAAACATCAACTCCTCTGCCCTTTTTCTAACCACCTCCAATTAAGTTATCTCCCTCCACCTTGGATCTAGTAGTGAGCGAATGGTGAATGACATTTGTTTGGCCTTTAGGCTTTACCCGATTAACAGTAGGGCCATAGGAGATTAATACTAAGAGAACATGATTATCGAGGTGTTAGGGCATGATAATCTAGGATTACCATGGAATGATTTGCATGTCATGCTAGGTCCATGCCATGTGCCAAGATGAGTGACACTTGCACAACCATGGTTTGTGGTTGGTGTGACAATGATTATCGATTGGTAGTGACCGTGGTAGTGACCATAGTGGGGATGGTTGTTCGATATTCAAAACAAAGGTGAACATTACCAATGAAATTTACCTATGGTTTAACTATGATAAGTCATAAGCTAGTGAATATCGATAGAGACCAACCCCCTGACGACTAGTGAAAACTAACACACATTGGGAGTTAGCGTGTGCTAACTAAGCTCTGACCCGTCAACATGAAAGCATCAACTCTTTAATTAAGATAGTTTTTTGCTATATTTTTTTTACTAAAATATATTATATTGTGTGTAGACTATATTATATAGAAGGCAAGGATGATTGTAAACCAAAAACATGAGAAGCCATGAGTATGAAAGTCTTATTAAATGAGATGTAGTTTACATGTCCATATTATCTATTGAGAGTTTCTTTTTGATCTTCTATATTAATTAAAAATGAGCAGAAGGCAAGGAATAAGATTAAAATTAACCTTCTACCCTGAGGAAGGAGAACCTGGCTCCCCCACAACTGGATGGTCAAACTCCTTGGAACATACAGAAAGATATTTATGTAAATGTTTCCTTTTAATTCCCTGTACTAATTTATTTTTTACATTTTATGTAGGTCACTAAGAGATTGCGACTCTGAAATTCATGTTCAATGATGAGTTGATAACTTTCCATCTTGTACAGTTTGAATTTCAACGATGAGTATTTCATTTCAAGTATGATGTGTATTCCGTAATCCTTCTCACCGATGTAAGTTTGATAATATCTGACATATTTGGCATACACTTATATAATACTAATATGATACGATTTTACGTGTTATAATACATTTTTATCCATATAAAAATTGTAGTGACATCATTTATTGATGTATCTTATAACTCTTTTTGATATGCCTAACTAAATAATGGTATATACTTCTACATCATATACGACACTTATCTAGTATTACAAGCATACTACCATACTCTATAATTGAGCGATCTAGTTATTGTTCAAAATATATTAGATAAGCCATAGATATTATAAGCCACTATAATATACTACCATAATCTAGTAATATATAATGAATAATATTATAATACACTCTTTATTGTATTATAATAATACCCTTTCTCTTTGATATGATGCTATGTATTATATATTTGGCTTATCTTGATTATTATGCCATACTCTATAACAGGGTTTCACAGATCACCCTATATATAAATTTACATGGTTGTATATAGAATTAAATCACTCAAGTTATATATAACGAATATTCAATGTTTTTTATAGATATATATGGCGATTATCCTAATATACAATCAATGAGTCCCCATAATTAATGAATGGCTATAGCGATGTATTATACAACAATTTAGGTATTCTATTATGTATGCAGCAATCTAGTCAGTATATATAATTATACTCAGAATATAAAATATATTTTGAGTATATCCACTATGTTCATTTGTGAACCATATTAATATAACAATGCGATATTTCACATATTCACATTTATATGACCATGCAATAAATGAGTAAACCATATTAATATAACAATGCGATATTTCACATGTTTGACTTATAAATGAGTAAACCATATTAATATAACAATGTGATATTTCACATGTTCCACTTATAAATGACTATATTTGAAGTACCATTATGTTCAAAATTGTTATAATAATTCAACTCTAAATGAGTATACCAGTATATTCTAATATAAGTATAGTTCATTATATTCACATTATAATAGTGAGGTTTGGTCCATTATATACTCAGTTTTAATATAAACACACAAATAGATTGTTAGATATGTAACAACCCCATTGGTTTTTACTTCAAAATATGTGAATTTTTTTAATTAAACACATACACTATAAATAGATTACACCACGTGAATCTATCTAGTGATCAAAAAAAGACTCTATGTGTGATAACTATAAATGAAGAACACTACATCCTACATCATTGATCATTATTTTCAATAGAAACACCTCATAATATAAATCTAGAAAGTAATTACAATAAACCAACCATCACTGATACATACCCACAGTCACTACAGTCAATCTATAATAAATAAGTAATCATATCTCATCATGATAATGTTTCCAATAATAAACAAAATATAATGCAATGTGCATATATAAGATGCATGGCTCTTTAAAGCAAGAGTTCCTCAGAGTCTCTAGTATCTATGGCAATCTCAAGTGTTGTCTCAAAAGTAGTAATGTTGTGGGGAGGGAAATCATCATTTGATTGCTTTTCCACACTAATCATGGACAAACAATTCCCTACACTAATCCCATCAAGGAATGGTCCTCCCTTCACAGATGAATAGATAGTGATAGCACATGAATCTAGTACGATAAGTTAGTACCCATGTGCTATATAATTTTTAAAACTAAACATGCAATGTATCATAAAAAAACTCGTTCTATTATAATAAATGACACAAAAATGTAAATCATACTCATGAAATGATAATGTATCACCATACATTACTTAGGTCAAATTTTTCAAGAATAATAAATAATAATGTTATACAAATCAATCAAAATTAATACACATCACTTGATTGGATTGTCTTTATCTAGCAAATTGACACTAGTAAGCCAATAAAGTCCATCTCACTCCTTACCCAGTATCAGTAATATGATATTAATTTAATATAATATATCCAAAGATTCATATAATTTACATCCTACTATCAATCATATCACATAACATGCTAAGCAGAGGACTAATAAAAAAATATACATTTATTCCATCAAACGTATGAATGAATATCACACTATTATCTATCCCATACTATAAATAATGACTACAGTTTATACTACCCATATATGATATACATATACTTTTAGGTTCTAATTATCATAATTAATTTTCAAACATACTTCAACCTATGCTAACCCATATTATCATAGTCTAGTATTTTAAGCATAACTTACTAAATACAATAACCAGTCATAATAAAATAGTCATAGATACATGAAAAAAAAATCAAGTAACTATATATAACAAAGCAAGTCTCAATTCACACAAACTTAAAATATTCTATTCTAACATTTGTTATACTCTCAGGGGTTATATACACGAATAAATAAAGTTCTACTAATTGCCATAAAATATGTTAGTTAAAGTAATAACCAACACACATATTTAGTCCATCAAATGTACAAATATATCTAAGTATATAAATTACACTTTATACTACATAGGTACAACATATATTTAGGTTGTAGTTTTCAATCATAATACATTCTATGACATCTCATGATATCATAATTCATTGTTTATGAGCACAACTACATAATTATTAACAACCAGATTTATAATCATAAATAATAATCAATCAAGTATAGGTTATACCACTCAAGTATACCCTATATTTAAATTACATACAAACATTCAAAAGAAACATGACTTATAATCACACATTAGGGTGAACTTTATATGATATATATGTCTAAACACTTGTATATATTGATATACTCTCAATATGTATGGCACACAAGTTTTCATTACTATATATAAATATATATCAAAATACTAATCATGATATTATCAACTTGTTAGATAACTCATAACTAAGTTATCACATATTCTTTCATTTAAACAACTTAATTCTATTTTTAGAAGACTATTTTTGTAAGGTTATAGTCTTAGTCCCTTGAACACCTCACGACTCATTTTAACCATCTATTATACTAGAGGTATAATTAGTAAATATGAGTATTTTTACATCATAACATGTACCAAATGTAAGTACTCTAATGATATATAAATACTATATCAATGTTTATTTATATTTCTTAATTGGTAGCCGTTTCATTATAATTTCTCTATTCACAAAGTACATTGACAATCTTAATAAAATAAAAAAAATTACAATTTTATTTTGTTTGATAGTTTTTACCCCTAACTAGACAAATTTCCATCATGAAATAACCAAAATGTACATAATTCCATACAAAAGTTATCAAGATTACCTAGTCATTCATATTATGGTTTACATATGAGAGTACAACTAATCAAATTATATGCTTATAGACATGCATCTCAATGTGTGTGTGTGTGTGTGTGTGTGTGTGTGTGTGTGTGTGTGTGTGTGTGTGTGTGTGTGTGTGTGTGTGTGTGTGTGTGTGTGTGTGTGTTTGAATAGATATATGTCACACCTTGCATACCACATATGTTTTACTACTCATCTCTTATTATTTCATACTAGTAGTATTTTTCATTTTTTTTCTAAAAATAAACCATTGTGCCTTTAAAAAATCTGTAGAATACTTACACATACTCAACTATGTATTTATATATACCCATATATATATAAATAACTAGTTTTATGTTTTCAGAGGAAGCGAGAGGAATTCTTGATGTAACAAAACTTGACAGTCATTCAAACATATCCATATCCTATTAGGGCACTTTAAAATCTTCAAAGCAAGTTTAGAATCCATTAATAAACATGAGAAAGGATCACTTGTTACCTTTTTTATCATAGATAGAAAATATAGGTAGATAGAGAAAACAAGCCACATAACAAGTTTCCTCAACACTTCTTTAGAACTATCTCATGCTTTAAAAAACTATCAATACAACAATGGAATGCTATAGGAATTTTACATGCCATCCCAATCCATTGTGATAATTCAAAATGAGAAAAAGACCACTTATCTCAGCTATCTCCTAAGTATATTCATTTTATTGTCTTTCTACCTAGGTTATTAAATCCTTTCCATAAACTTTATTGTTGGTTAATTAAAACATATATTAAAAAACATTAAAATAATGAATACATCAATGAACACAACTCAAACTCATGAAAGTACCCTCATTCACACTTATAATAATACTTTTCCATATCTCAGTCTAAATAAAGACATACATAGGAATCTTATATATTATTTTTTAATGTTTAACTGTAAGTCCATGAGGAGAGATTGCAAACCACCACATGCCATCCCCTCAAGTGCCCAAGACCACAAACACACAACTTTCATGGTTGAGACCCAACATCATCAATTTAATATATACTAAAGAAATGGTTTAATATAAATAAAACTCGTTGATTTAATACTTAGTTGAAGTCACTAATGTTGAAAAGTTATATAATGTACCTATTTTTTCATAGTAAATCGCCTTACTAAGTTAAATAGACATATTAAAGATTGTTATTAATCTTGACATATCATGGATGTAACAGATAATAACATAATGTGGTATCAAAGGAATCAACATACTAATTAGCGATTATGTTACATGTTACATTCCTAAACTCTATATACTACTGAATAAATGGATATATTTCTGATTTAACTAATGTTGGTGTTAGCTAAATAGTGATAAATCATGATGTTATATAGTGATATGTATTTAGATGCTAGTGTTAAATAATGATTAAACATCCCCAAATATGTATTTATTTAAAAATCTAGATATGCCACATTGTTAATATCTATATATGTCTAGTTATTTATTTTCAATTATAACTAAAGTATCAACCCATGTAACATCTTGATTCCTATATTTAAGGATAAATATATCATATCAATGTTAATAACACACACACACACACACACACACACACACACACACACACACACACATTTGATTAATGGATCATTGTAGGTAGAGAGGTAATAAATAGTTAATACTTAGTTTGTAAGTAGTGTATAAATTCATTAGTACAACCAGATTTCTAGACTATTATCGGATGCACCATAGTTTACCATTTATGTGTTCTGGTTTGTTTTCTATATATCTATCATTTAGTTCATTTTTATTTAATTCCATCTTTCTAACATATTAAGTCACAAAAATAGAATACATAGAATTTAGTTACATCACCTACCTGAAAATCCTTCTACTGGTTTCTAAAAATGCTCCCATTTGATTTACTCCTCTATTTTTTCAAATTTGTGTCATTCTCCTTTCTCTTTCTTTTTCCTCCTTTTATTTTCTGATTTTTTCTTTCTCCTTTTATTTTTCAAAAATAACTTTCTTTTTTTTTATTTTTCTAATTATTTTATTAATGATTTTTCTGTGTTTCTCTTTTTTTTTATTCCTTTTTATTTTCCTTTTTCACTTTTTCTCTATTTATACATTTATTTTAATTCCAAGGTGACATTAATTAAGTCTAATTAATTTTATCTTCCAAAAGTTTTTTAAAGTACAACTATCTCTATAGTGGTTTAATAATAATTATCCCACTAATTTGGCTAATGTATTTGCTCTTTTATTAGAAACCAAATAAACTTTCCAAACAATGTCTAAGCTTAATGATAATTTTAACTGCTTATTCATGAAAATTTATATTCTTAAAAATTATTAATAATCAAGAATACCATGATGCATCAAAAATGCATAGCAACTTACAATCACACAAGATATCATCATCTAAGCACAAATCTAGACAAATATGCACATATATATAATTACTTAAATGTAGAGAACATAAAAAATGTGATAGCACTAACCATTTAAACTATGCATTTAACATGTAATTTATAACATAATGTGTATAGGTTCCTAGCTAGTTCTCCATCATCTTATGATATTTTCATCTATGTCACCCTCTCCAATGATGCTCTCCCTCCATTACACTCTGACAGATGAGTTCTCCTGCATCAACCTCACATAAAATAGGTAGTTAGATCATAACATCATGATAAACATACATCAAAAAACATAGCTAAAATAATAAATTAACATGTTTAATGTAAACGTATACATTAAATCTAATTATGTTCATGTTCATATCAATGTAACCATGTAACCTAAATAATATCCTATGATCTCATAACAACATATATCTCAAATCTTAGTTAAAAATAGTTAAATCTAAATTTTTCAACTATAATTATTCATGAATTATTAAATAATTTATGTAGTGAGGAATCGGGATGAAACCTCTTTCCCTAATAAAGCTACTCACCATCTCAAATGACTCTTATTGAATCATAAGTTTTGAATTAAAATATTATTTAGTAAAGAAATAACATAGTATAAAGTATCAAATCAAGCAAATAAATGTAAAGTTTTCTTATAGAAATCATCATAGTTATCCCAAGTAGTACTATTCTCAAAGTGTTGGTCCCACAAGTTCCTATACCGTGACATCTTATTATTATTTAAATAAAATTTGTGAGTGTCACTTACTCAGATTAGTTCTATCATAACCACCTTGGGATCTAGAATCGATAAGATAAGCATGTATACTATTGGATTGACCACTTTTATACTTCAAATGGTCTCACATATCTCAGTAAAATTTTCACTATCTTCCTAAAAGCACATGAGATCATCATAAAAATTAAAATTAAATGACTAGGGAGAGCTCCACAAAACCTTCCAACCTACTCTGCACATCTCTCTAACCTAGAGAGTGTTTTTCACATTTTAGAGAAAAATATTTTAAAAAAATGACAAGAATGATGTGTAAAAGTTAATACCATCACCACTCCACATAGCTCCTGATAAGTATAACATATCAATAGTTATGCTACTCTACAAAAATCTAGATAAGTATGAAGATGAATAGGAATTGGAAATAATATATTTCCAATGTATACAAAATTAAGAAATAAATGTTTCATAGTATACATATGTATGGTCATATGATTGAATTTGACAAGTCTATCTATCAAATCTTATATGCGATAAGTTCACCTGTCAAATTCAAATTTAGTAAATACTGAGTCAATGTGAGACTAAATAAGATCCACTCTCATTTCTTAGTATTCGCATTTATTATTCACCACTCATCCCTTAGGTTTTTATGACCTAATGATGTCCAAAATGTGTTTAAAGTTCATTAAATCATAATTCTTTACTAACAGATCATAGAAATCAATAATATATGATAAATAATTCTAAATGTACCAACATACATACAATAAAAATCATATAATCACTCCATAATTGTATTAAGTCACCACTAACCAAACATAAATAGTATCATATTTCAAAGGCTTAACCTATTTTGTTATATTCATATTTAAGAGGAAATGATGTTGAAATCATCATAACATACAAAAGCCAATAATCACACCATATTTAAAACCTTATAAATAAAACAATTAAGACAATGTCTCCCTACTTGCTCAGTTAGTTATAAAACAAGTTAAAAATTTATCTCAACCCTTTTATAATAGCAAAATATTATACATGTCCTATTCCCTACTCACTCCCAACAAAAGGTACATAAATAACTCTTTAAGAAAAAATGCTTTAAGTAAAAAGAGAATAATAACAATCTAATCAAGGTTAAATAATATATAACAATTATAATTAATTTATAAATCTTAATCTAGAACCAATATAAGTTCAAGGTTTGCCACTCCTCATGGTCAAAGTTTTAAACATTAGATAAAGTATCACTAGAAAGTATGACTCTAAAAAGTTACAAGTGGAAAGTAGAGAACTAACATCTCAATAACAAAACTCTTAAAAACCCTCACATGGTATAAAGAAAACATCACAACCCAAGTTTCCATAATATATACACACTTACCAATCTTGTAAGTGTATTATCACAACCTATTTCTACAACTACAAAGAAAATACTAACCACAAAGATGTATAAATACATCCAATCCTACAACTTCTATCTCAAAAAGAAGTAGGAGACATTATCCCAAGAACTCAAGGGAATAAGGTCAAAATAACATTTCTAAAACAAGTTTTTGTTTAAAAATACATTAAATCAACATCATGAAAATATAAATCCACTTAGTGGTTTCTAATTATGTCAAAGGAATGTGAGAGAGTAACAACTCACCTCTATGTTAGCTATAAGAGATGAAACTTATTCCTAATCCACATAAACATAGGGGTGCCAATACATAAGCAAACTCCTAACACATAGGAATCCTCAATAAGATAGCTATACTTTAATACAAGGAGAATTCCCATGGCACTCGGTGGTGTCATTCTAAAATAGTCCTATAAGATTTACCATTCCTAGAACTAGTATATTTAAGACACAAAACTAATGCATATATACTTAAGTGAGAATCATCCCATGCTCTTAAACACTCATAACACAAAATGTAAGTGATGAATGTGACTTGATTACCCAATAAATATGTAATCATGCTTGAGGTGTTCTATCTAAGTGATCAAAATATTGTAAGAATCTCTTATTCACAAATCATAATATATATTATGCACTCACCTACCAAACATTGATTACAACCATCACCATTGAGACACTTGATAAACCAACACTTTAATATCTCTAAGAGGTTACAAATTCTTCTAAGTTACACACTCAATGTAACACACACATTTCACTATTATCTTTTCTGATAAATAGAAGGATATAAAAAATCCTAATGGACTCATTAGGTCCAAGAGTTTGAGCCACATCTCTGATACCATATATAAAAACTCTATTGGTTTTACATAGAAATACATGATTATTTTTTAGTTAAACACATACATTATAAATAGATTATACCAAGAGAATATAACTAGTGATTAAATATAATACTCTATGTCTAATAACTATAAATGAAGAATGCTACATGATGTAGAGCTCCTTTTGCATTCTCTGCCTAAACGAAGCTCTAAATACCTAAAAACATATACATGTACATTAATAGAACTTATTCTATCTTTCTTTAAGAAATTTCTCTCACTAACTAGGAATCATTATTTCCACTTGACTTATTCACATAGATTCTTTAAGCCTTTCTACCTATCTTAAAAATCTCTAAACACCTCTAACTTGTTCATTCATATCATTCTATTTTCTTGTGTTTGTCAACTCTCTCAACATATGATGTCAGTATCCCTCATAATCTTCATGTTTAGACTCCTTGAATGTTATTTCTCTACCTTAAGACTCCCTTAGAACATTCATAATCTACCATTCATCTCACTCTACTCACCTTCTATCTCCCTTGTGTTCTCCTCTTACCTTGGCCTTCATAAGACTCCTTGCTTCACAAGGTCAAAACCTCTAATTAATTGATGGGTCTCATGTACACTTTTTTATCATCAAGAGCCTCTATGTGACTTTACTAACTTTTCTCAACTTAACACAATCCTCCTTACAACCTCATATCCTTACTATATTCCTCAACCTCACTATTCTTTATATCAACTTGTAGCCTTTTTGTAGTATTTCACTTTGTACAAAAATGTATGGAGGGATATGGGAAAACTAACCACTATTTTAAATAACCTTTATCCATAAGCATCTCTGTATGAATTTTTTAATCAAACTCAACCATTGGACCACTTTTCTTAGCATTTCCTAACTTCTAATTAGGCCTATTAGGCCTCTATTCACCTCCTAAGCACACAATTAGTGTTATTTGTATGGTACCATACTCAATCAAACTAAAGACTCAAAAATATCTTAGCTAGTTTCAATACCTATA